>PVKN010040721.1:0-10673 GCA_004027915.1 Capromys pilorides
TAAGGAAATTAAAACATTACTGATATATCTTCTTCCCACACACTGTTAGAGCAAGCAAACATTTTGGTCAATTTTTCACTCAGCATGTATACAGTAAGGGCAGCTCTTTTGTGATTTGTTGCCCTCCTAAATGTCTCCTTAATAATAGGTTATGCCATGTAACAGGCAATTTGCTTTTCCACCATTTCACTTGTCATGCCGTTTCCCTTAAGTAGCTGAAAGTAGAAAAGGGCTCACAGTAGTTACAAAGATCAATAAAATGCTCATCCTTTTTGTCTTTTTCACATTTTATTTACATTCTCTTTACATTACACTTGTCTGTTTTTAATCTTTCCTTACAAACGCAATGGAAAAATACAGAAAGCAATGTACATGTTCTTCTATTTCCTTGAATATTATACAACTTTATGGCAGATTAAACTAGCAAATAGGAAAATAACACTCAAGAAATAATATCGGTAGCCGGGGACTGGCAAGTACAAGATCGTGAATTTGAACCCCGGTTCCACAAAAATAAATAAATAAATAAATAAAAAGAAAGAAAAACAAAAACAAAAGAAATAATATCAAAACAACTTTTCTCTTGGTCCAGCTGTAAATAGCTGTGCTTTTGAAGAACTGGGGAATCATCAACCACAATACAGTTTTCAATATATTTTTCTCAAAATAAAACATTTACGAATGTATTATAAATAACAATTGCAATGTCAATCTAGCAAGAAAACACACTTTTCTTACAAACTTTCTCTGACACAATCACAACATGAATACCTAACTGCAAAATTTAACTAGCATTACAAGAAGTAAGACAATGCAGTTTCCTTGTTGTTGTACCCTCTACACCATATATCTCCTGAGGTCGTATTTGTTATTAGACTTTACATATGATGAAGCTATTATTTGTTGTTTTAGGAATATAATTCTTCTAGGTTTTATGAAGCAGTCCCTTAACTGTGTATAACTTGTGCTGTCTATTGGCAAAACAGTAAAATTTTTTTCTTCTAAAAGAGTCACAGGTTATAGTTTAATTTCTCAATTTTATAGTTCAGCATAAATATCACATATACAAAACCAGTATGATATTTTTAAGTACATAAGTATCTGTCATACAAAAAACTATATTTCCTCTCCATACAGATAATATAATGGCCTACATTGTCTAAAATCTCCAAATCAGGGCTCGGAAGATAGCTCTGTGGCACAAGTGCCTGCCTGGCAAGTTTAAGGTCATGAGTTTGAACCCGGTCCCATAAAAAAATTTTTAAAAAAAAATCTCCAAATCATGCAAAAATGTTTTTCAAATTAAATGATGCAAGAAAAATTAGCCCAGTCTGCTTGCTGAAAACTTTTTTCTGTCTTTAGTACAAGGTCTACAGGGTCTCACTATACAGATCGAGCTTGTAGTGATTATCCTGTTCTCAGCCTCCCAAGTGCTGGGATTACAGGTGCACACCACCACGCCCGGTCTCATTCACCATCTCAGGGCTCCCTGGGGACAGGGATGCCATGGCATGCTAGGGATAGAATACCAGCCTCTGTGCTCTGCCTAAGCAGGCACTTTAGTCCACTGAGCTATCACTTGAAAGTAGAACTTTTGAAGTCGTTTCTGGTTTAGAAATACACATGCATGTACTTTTAATATAGCATACTCCATTTTACATCTTTACAAAACTTTACATGCTGCATGCTGACTTTTACTACTTGAAAAACATTTTCTTGTTCCAACATAGCTTCTAGATATTTCACTCAACGCTGTTTGTAAGTCACTATATACTTGGAAATGTATCTGCTCCCCTGGTAAGGACAAACTTGACTGATGCATCAGGATTCAACTTTCACAACACACGTAGTTGAAATCACCTTGTTCCACTCACTCCAACGGTTCTAGAGAAAATCCTTTGGGAATTACACGGAACTGATTTTTTTACAAAATTTTGTTAAGAAGTGTACATTTTGGACTCATACTGCTTTTAAATATGAACATACATAACAAAGTTTGCTTCCCTCTAATAATACATAAGGTTGATTTCTTTTACTAAATCCTGACAAAAATATTCCAAACTTAATTTTTTTACAGTTTAGTTTTTGTAACCCTTACCCTGCAAGTAGTGTTAACATTACGTATCTCAACCATATACTCATGAAAAAAATAACAGAAGAAAATTATGTTTAGTTATATAATGTATTAAACATACATTGTGGCTAGACTCCTCATGCCATTAACGTGATAAGACTTCCAAATGAACTTTTACAACTTATAACACATACCTCTCTGCAAGAAACCTACATTATTTGTCAGCCCATTCCATCCTCCCAAACCATCCATCAAACTAAGAAGCTGTAACAATCATTCAGACACTAGGAACTCCTACGAGTGTGTATTATGAAAAAATCTGTTTCCACAGAAACTCTCTTTGAAGTCCATATGAGAAACATTTTAGATTCAGAGTCCTTTTGCCTTGATTTTCACAAGATTTGAGCTGAACCAAAAGTTGAGGGTTTGCCACAGTGATATTATGAGCTACGACTTGGTCTTTTTTGTGGGTGGTGGTTTATCTTCTTTGTCTTCTTTCTTATTGTCATCATCTGGATAATCCACTAAAGTAGTCACACTGCTACCGCATGGACTACTCGGTCCATCACCAGCACCACCAGAAAAAGCTGAAGAAACACTGCTGACACTAGAACATGTTATCTCAGGAAGGCCTACTTCGTTTTCATTTTCTTCTGTGCTTTTAGTCTCTGTAAGGTTTTCATCACCATCTGGATCGTCTTCCATTGGTGGCATTGATGCTTCTTTTGTATTTATGTTAAAACACATTTTTTTCTTCACTGTCTTCTCTTTGGTGCCTTTATGTGTTGTTGAATGTAAAGTCTGCTTTCCTTGACTTTGTCTTTCTTTCTGTTGTTCATATTTAATCTTCAAATTTTTGAATGTCTGAACATACTCAATCGATTCAAAAGCCTTGTAAAAGTTTTTGACTACATGCGCAGTAAGAGACTTGATATTTTCCACGTTTATATATTCAAATAGCTCAATAATAGCCGAATTTAAAACGTTGTAGCGAGTTCCATTAGCCAAAAAAGCATTTACAATTGGCTCAAAAAGATTTCCCCGCATGATGTAATGATTATATCGTGGATCTTTAAGGCCAATCATCTTTCTCATTAAACGAACAGGACACAAAGTCAGGAAGATATGCTTTGACTTCATCAGCATCAAGACGCTTCTTAGCAAATCTTTTTTCAAAATATAATTTTTCATGTAGTATGTGTGATGTTCTACACAAAATGTGCACAGTTCTAAAATTAAAGCAAGCAGTTGTGCTGTTTGATAATTATTGGGGCAATTTTTGTTTTGGTCAGTTCCAAGTCTATCATCTTCTTTATCTTTGTCTTTTGCAGTGGTGGATAAAAGTGGTGCTATCAAGTTATGCATGCAACGGTTATAGAAGAAATTCAGAAATTTACTTCTTTCACATCCGTAACTTGATATCAGCATTGTCTCTGGATCAAGCAGAGAGCGAAGAGGTGCCATTAGATTCATGGCACCTGCAAGTTCAGGATCAGTATCACAGATCATTTGTTCAATGACTACATTAATCAGAAGTTCATCATCTTCACACTCCTCACCTTCATCCACTATAAACTGTCGGATTACAGGTGGATTGTACTCCACCAGGTAAGCAAATATAGTTGTTGCAGCTGTCTTTACTTGGAAATCATCTGCCCTCAAAATATTTTTAAGAACAGGAAGAATTCCCAGTTTTAGAAATGTTTTGAGCAGTGTGTCTTTGCTTTGAGGATATAAAGCCAGAGAAAATTCACAGAATTCCTTGAAAAAAGTTAACAGTACACGCCGTTTATCATCATCTATAGTCTTATCCTTTAACTGTGTAAATAGTTCAGAGAAAAACATGTCATCTTCCTGTAACATGGTGACTATCTCAGTCTTCTTCCAGAAAATAAAGTTAATAAGAGAGGAGAGAATATTTTCTTCTGTTGGGGATCTTGTAGGCAAAAGCACATCATAAATGTACTCTACTTTGTATGCCTGATGTATCTTTTTCTTAATTTCAGAATTTGTTATTGGCACAACTTCCTTGAATTTTGCACTTTGAGTAATGAATTCCCTATGCTTTTGTGGCTCAGCCAAAGCAGGGTCATACTCAAGGCACCCTATCACATCCATAATACACTCCTCAGAAAACATAACCTCAAACACAGAAGTTTTATCAAGAAGTAAGACTCCTTTAACGATATTGTGCAAATGGTGTAATGCTTCCGTATCATGCATATTTTCACAAATTTGGAATAGCTCGAGTAATTTTTTAAGATAACCACCATTTTGCAAGATCAGAACCAGTCTTTCCTTACGGTCTGGTGAAACAAAAAAGGAATTAAAGAAATCAGCAAGTTGAGCAACTGAACTAAGTTCACAGTTAGGCGGCTCAACAGTATCACTGGCTTCAAATATTTCGTCAAATTTTCCTGTTTCATCTAAATCATAGTCTATGATTTCCTCTGTTGGATCTTTACCTTGAGCTCGGCATATTTCTTCCCAGATCTCCTGACAGCTTTCCGGGTCCGGGAAATTCAGTGCTTTAGTATCATTCTCAGCGTCAGTCCAAACGATTAACGTATCCCGCTCTTTCCGATAGCGTGTGTCGAGATTTATCTTGGACTCCAAAATCACCGATTTATCTGATTCTGACTGAACAAGCAGACACATGCCGTCCAGTCCCTCATTGTAAATGGTTGAGACTTGCCCTATGCCTGTGCAGTCCCATCCTCCGTCTCCATTCCTGACAAAAAGTTTCACATTGAGCTGTACGCCCGCCATGACGATAGCGTGGTCTTTGCAGTTTGTGCCTTCGAAAGAGCCTCGCTTCAGCTTATATACCCTTACATTGGTAGCAGCCAATGAAGGGGTGATACTTTGAAAAGCTCATTGTAAAATACCACAATTACCAGGGATAAGGGGCGGCAGAGGCTGAGAGAAGCCCAATGACTTTAAGTTTCCTCTCCGTAGATAATATTCCTATTCACTTCTTTTCATATCAGCATCTGTAATTGTCTTTCTTCTATTCTGCTCCCCCATCTTAAAAAAATGAGTCCGCCCGCTAAGAACGTCTCAATTCTCGTGAGAATTCCTGGGTGCTCACAGATTCTTCCCGGATGAACGTGCTTACGTACTTACGTGCTTACATGCTTATGTGCTTACGTGTTACGTGCTTACATAAAAAATACTCTACTTGTTAAAGGGACCTGTCACTAAATTTAAAAATGAAAGTTTAGAAATGTTGGACAAGAACCAGGGATAAGGGCCTCTGAGAAGGGTCTCAAAGGCCCTGGAAGATAGCTTGGTTATCTAAGCACCTGGCTTCAGTTCCCGGTACTGCATGCTGTGACGGCGCTAGAACCCTGGGCGTGCCATGGGTAGTGACGCACATTGAGGTAGGAGAGTCATTGCTAGTTCGAGACCAGCCTGGGCTGCAAAGTGAGCTCAAGGCCAGCATGGCCAGCATGAATAGCGAGTGGGGGACCACTCGTACTGATCCTCCTGTTTTTAGCCTGCCAAGTGCTAGGATTACAGACACGCCACCACACTCCGATTCACAATATGCAGGACCAGGGACTGAACCCCAGTCCCTGAGTCTGCCTAAGCAGGGGCTTTAGTCTGCTAAGCTATTTGGCTGGCCCTTCGAGGAACATTTTTCTGCAGTGGAGTATGTCAACTTTGTTTCTTCAGCTTGTTTGAAAGCTTTATGTTTTAGCTCAATGAGTGACAAAATTTCCTGAAATTTTTTTTATACATTGACACATTCCTCATTTTTAGGGAATTACTGAGGCAAAAGAAAATTGAACCGAAATTTGCCAAAAGTGAATTTCTGTATAGCATCTTGTACAGCTGTTTTTAGCCTCCCTGGTGCTGGGATTACAGGTATGTACCACTATGGCCCAGCCTCAATGGTTGATTCAATACGCCCAGGTTGCCGGGTCTGGCGTGGCCTGTGGTATGCGGGATCAAACCCTGGTCCATATGCTTATCTAAGCAGGCGTTTAGTTCACTGAGCTATCTCGCCAGTCCTGCAAAGTGAATCTTGGTCATTATATATCGGTTCTTTTGTTTTTCTTCAATAATGAAGAAAGTGCAGGCACTGTGGCCAGGGGTTTGATCCCTGGGCCTGCCATGCCGGCCCAACCCCCCCACCCCCAACCCCTCCGCTGTGTGTTGAGACAGCAATTGAGACTGGGCCATGATGGCACATGTCTGTAATATAAGCTTTTGGGAGGCTGTAAACAGGTGGATCACTATGAGTCTGATCTAGTAGTGAGTCACTGAATACTCTGTAGATCCTTCCCTAAAATACAAAGAAAGAAAGAAAGAAAGAAAGAAAGAAAGAAAGTAGTAGTAACAATTTGACAGCTACTGATATTGCAGTGAGTGCTTATTATCATGAAGAAAGCTAATATAATTGATCAAGTAAAATATTTCAGTGTTTACTATATTCTAGACTGTGCGGCAAGTTCATATACAACGTTAATTAATTTTTTTTTTTTAGCAGGATAGCAATATAGAAGCATTCGTAATCCTTTTAGGATCAGAAAATAAACTTAAAGAAATGAAAAAAATTGTCAGGGATCACATAAGTAATAAGCAGAGGAATTCTGACTTGATCGCTTGCCTTTCTAATCCCAAAATTGGTTTTCTTATCCTTTAAACTGCTATACTTTATTTGGTCTTCACTATGCTTTATTTCACATTCCCAGGTCTGGCGAGATAGCTCAGTGGACTAAATAAAGCACCTGCTTAGGAAAGCTTAGGCAGCCAAAGGGACCATGGTTCAATCCCCAGCACCACATGCTGTGCCAGCCCCACCCCCAGAGCAGGCTGAGCCAGCCATAATATATAAAAAAAAATTCACATTCCTTTCATCTATATAATTTGTAATCAACATAAAATAATCAAGACAAGATGAAAGTCACACACTTCCTCCTTTAGATCCACATCTGTGTATTCCAACTGAAAAATAGAAGCTTGGATATGGCAATTCTGTTAAATATAATTTTAATAGTAATCAAGTTGACTTTTGATGTAGCAGCATTTCTTTTTGAGAAATATTCGCTCCTCCAATAAAACATTAACTCTGTTATCACAGGAAAAACTGAGAACTGTACTACAGGAAGCACACTTACATTTCAGCCCTATTTGCAACAATCATTTCATTTTACATAGCACTGGAGATTGTGACAGTTCTCAAATAGAGCATAGTAAAATTTTCTGCATACCTCTCTTACAATGTTGCCACCAGAAGGCTTTAGTCTGTAATATTTTTGGGGATAGTGCAGGGATACGTGAGAAGTTGAATGCTTTATAATAATTATTCCATAAGAAAATTTAAGTCAGTACCAAAATACAAAGCTTTAGACCATTTACAAGATACAAATAATAGTTAGACATAAGATGGATGTGCCAGTTAAAAAACATACCTGTTTCAAGAAGAAAAAATGGACAAACATACAGTAATCACATGTATGCTAATGGTTCAACTTTGTCTCTTTGTTTACATTAAAGTTGTCCTCAGAATCAGTTATGATACTGTAGATTCAGTAAATATACCCTCAGGTTTCATTTTCTGAGATGCATTCATTGCAAATTTATGTGTTTTCACAATTTTATCACTAGGAGTTTTCCTGAGGCCAATAAAGATGCTTCTATCGTAATTAGGTTAACAAGAACCTCTTTATAATCTAAACCAGACTCAATTCCACACTATTTACTGCTATTTCTGTAGTAGTTTCTTTCAGTTTCTGTCTTACTGGTTTTGGGAAATAGAACAGTGTTCTTTTATTTGCCCCATTAGTTATGCCTACTTAAGATTATTATGCTGTTTTTGTTATTTTACAGGAAGGAAAATAGCATGAATAAGAAAATGTCTTATTCTAGGAGCTTCAGAAATTATTTTATATGCATTACTTGCTTTGCCAATTTATCTTAATTCCAATAATACCCCGAGGAAGATGTTACTATTACTATATTAGAAGAAAAAAATCTTGAAGCCAAAATAAAAAAAAAATCATTTGGTTCAAACTGTTGTAGTCAGTGATGATGTCACGATTGGAAAGGAACCTTTCGTGGTTCCAATTTTTTTCTTTGGTTTTCTCAATATGCAAATGTCTCCCAGACAAAGTCAATGGGTTTTTTAAAACCTTATTTACAATGAAATGTGCCAGCCTGTTAGCCTGCACCTGTAATCCCCGCACTCTGAGAGGCTACACCAGAGGGATCAAAAATTTGAATCCAACTTAGGCAAGTCAGTGAAAAACTGTCTCAAAATTTTAAAAAATGTAAAAATTGCTGGAAACAAACTAATGAGAAGGCCTTGAGTTCAGTCCCCAGCACTGAAGAAAAAAAAATCCAAAATTTTAGCTATGGTCTACCCAACCCAACAAAATCTAGCCCTGTCTGCACTCTTTTTTTTTTTTTTTTTTTTAATTTATTTATTTATTTGTTTGCTTGTTGTGTTTATTTGTTTCTTCTTATTTATTTTTTTGTGGCTGGCTCAGCCTGCCCTGGTGGTGGGGCTGGCACAGCATGTGGTGCAGGGGATCGAACTGCAGTCCCTGCAGTTGCCTGAGCTTTCCTAAGCAGGCGCTTTTAGACCACTGAACCATCTCACTGGCCCCCTGTCTGCACTCTTGCCTTCAGGGTCTCTTTATTCTTTATTTGCTCCTATGGGGCACTAGCCACCTAGATGTATCTGCAGGTACATCCAGTGTACTGTTCTTAGGACCTTTGTATATGTCCATGTTTTGACAAAAAGCACTCTAGTTTTAAGTATCTGGCTGACTTGTACCCTCACATCATTCAAAGATTTCTCCAAATGCCCTTTTCTTTCTGGTTAGAATTTTTCTAACTACCACTTTCAAGTTCAAGACCCTCCCAGCCTACCACATGCATCCCTTTTCTTTGATGTGTTTTCTCTACAGTCTTTAGCCACATCTGAACATTTGTACCTTAGTTATTCCAGTTTCTGCAGTCAGAGTATCAGCTTTATAAGGGCTGGGATTTTTGTTTTGCTCACTAACTAGTTTTCAGCACCGGCCCTGGAAACGGCACATAGCAGTTTCTCAATAAGTATTTATGGTATAAATACATAAATGGACAAACATTTTTATTTTTCTTACATGATTTCCAATAATCCACTTATTTATTCCTTACAAAGTTACTAAGCACCCCTTTTGTATAGGCCCTATGCCAGGCACTGGGAACAAAATAGAATATTTGAACTTATGTCAAGCCCTCTTATGGAACAGGTAGTTTTATCAAGTGACATTTCTAATTTACAAAATATATTTTCATTTCCCATCTGTTACCCCAATCCTATTGCTTTGAGTAGTTTACTGCTTGTTCATAGTGACCAGCGAAGTAGTAGTCTCCAGTTTGGTTATATGAAAAGCTAGTGTTTTGAACAAGCTGGATGTTCTGCCAAATATTCCTTCTCTTACTCTAAATGTAATCTCAGGTAGAAATTATATCTTTGCATCCACTATCAAGTACTGAAAGAACCCTCAATTTCTGGTATTATGATATTCAGTAATCCATTTGACTATTTATTTCATGGCTTTTCTTAAGGAAGTTTATTCACACAACTAGAATTGAAGGTTGGAAGTTTAGGTTTAACACTGTGCAGAGGAATACAGCTAAGGTATATAGAGAAGTTCATGGGGGAGAGGGAAGGGTGAAGAATTCAATACATGGCTGCAATTTTTGGCAAACTTGTGCATGAAGTATAGCCTGAAACTTTCCTAGGAAAAGAGAGATAAATGGTCACTCTATGCATAGTAAGTTAGGATCTGTGGGCACATAAGCCACTTTATTTTCAGTAAAGTAGGAATGATTGCGTGAAAGTTCATAAAAAAATCTCTCCTTTTGTTATTTTGGAAATATTTTAAATTTCATTTTGTTTTATGAAAATCTGTTTAGTATCTGGTTTCCTTAACTGGTTTTTTTTTTCCCCCAGGTTCTTTCTCAAATGTTTTTCTGTATGATGACAAATGAGGTTAACTAACACATTATTCAAGTTTTCATAGTGAGTAAACATTCTGAACTTGGAATTGAACTGATTGTATCCATATTTTATTTGTATTAAAAAACGCATGAATTTGACCTCACTGCTGCAAAATCATGTCTTCATTCTCTTTTTTTGTGTCTTTTTTTTTTTTTCAGCTCCAGGGTTCAAACGCACGACCTTGTACTTGCCAGGCAGGCACTTATGCCACGGAGCTATTTCCCCAGCCCAATGTCTTTATTCGCTTTGCTATCTCTTTATATAGGTTCTCAACCCAACTTCTATGACTATGTTATAAAATCATCAGAATAGGAACGTCAACATTTTAGGACAGGAAGATATATGTCTCCATAAACCTCTTCCTTTTCCCCACCCCATATTTTTCTCCATAATAGAAAGCACAGAGGACAATTATATATCAAATGGTTCCACATAGGTATCTTTCTTCCTTAAAGTATTTATTCCCCCCAAAAGAGAAATAGAAATACTTTTATCCTATTTATTACTTTGCTCTAAGGAAAAGTAAATTAATTTTGAATTTACTTTTCTTTTTTTAATGCCTCCCTTCGTGAAACACCCTTCCTCAGTTGAAACATT
>PVKN010040722.1:0-10678 GCA_004027915.1 Capromys pilorides
AAGTCCTCTTTTGTGAGAGTCTTTATGAGGTGTGATAGAAAACCCAGTAAATGCCATTACTAAGCACCATCCAGTGGAAAGGCAGTCTTGTGGTGACATGACAGTGCATCCTCAGTGACCTTATTTACCAAATCTGGCAATGTACAATTTCTAGCTCTTTCTCAAAGCGAGCATAAAAAGTGAACATTTGGATTCAGCTCAGGACATCAACAGCACAGCTGAAGACACGAATGAAACACGATTTCCAGAACTGCTTCAGAAAGTGGCAAGAACCGTGGAATAAGTGTGTTTGAAGTCAGGAGGAGTATTGTGAGGGGATTCGTGCCAGTGCACCTTCTGCTGTAATACACTACTTAAGCACACACCATATTTTTTGAGCAGTACTTGTACAAACAGAAGTTACAAAATAGTACACGTAGTGTGTTGATTTAATTGCAGGTGACTGGAGCCAGGCAGATGGGTTCTCAGGCCAGTGAATTACCTCTGTCTGGGCAGTGGAATTCAAGAATGGGTACTTTCTTCTAAGTGTATGCATAAAAAGACAAAAGTTTAAAACAACAATTCAAAGTAACTCTTGTCAAGCCAGACGTATATTCACTGTCTTAGAACTCTGCATCAAACCTGAAGGGTACCGGTCCCACAAAAAAAAAAAAAAAAAAAAAACCTGGAGGGTAAGGTGGTTTCTCTCTGCTTTATAGCTGAAGACCCTAAAGGCTTCAATAATTTGCCTTAGATCAAAAGACTGTTTAGAAATCACTGTGATTTCTAAAGCTGAGATGGAACTCAAGTCTGTATGGTCCCTGTTCTTTACTCCTTCAAATTATATTGTATTTGTCCTAATTTTAAATGGATTCAGGATAAAAGAAGAAATAATTTGATCATTTCTGGTGGCTGTGTGCTTTCTTTAAATTCATTTTATTTGGATTTTTTTGGTGGGACAGAGTCTCACTGCATAGTCCAGGCTAGCCTCAAATACGCAATCCTTTTCCCTCAGCCTCCTGAGGCCTGGGAGTGCAGGTGTGCACCACCATGCCCAGTTCTCTCGCTTGCTTTTCAGAATGGTTTTGGAACACACAAATGGTTTATAAAGAGAATCCTCAACTCCCAGTATCCTCAGAGGAATGAATATGTAGGAGAGTTTGTGAACGGATGTCGCCACGGACATGGGACATTTTACTATGCCAGTGGAGTCATATATGAGGGAGAGTGGGTTTGTAATAAAAAACACGGCAAGGTGAGTACAGACCTGGGACCGTCTCCTCCTGGGGATTTGGCGAGGCAATATAAGGCAGGGTCCTTTGCGAGTAAACTGCATTATCAATTGTACATAGACAATTTACTCTTTGTTGAGGTGGTTACCTGAATTCTTACATATTTCCAGCATATTATCTAATTCCTGGATAATAAGAGGTTATTTAATTAGTTTGTGTTGCATGAATGTTTGTGTAACAGGGTGATTTTAGTTGAAAATAATGCTCTAGTTTGCTCTGCCATATGTTAATGAAGGATAAATGTAGGTTTCAGGGATGGTTTGACTTGGTGACTCAGAGAAGTCAGGGTTTCTTTTCTGTCTGCACAGTGTTGTCCACCATGTCAGCTTCATTCTTGTGTTACCCCTTTCTCATGATGCATGGTGGTTGCTGTGGTTGTGGGCTTCATATTCTCTTCTGTACTAACTAAAAGAAAAGAAGCTCTTTGCTCAGAAGCTTTCTACAAAGCTCTTTAATTTCACAGAGGTGAACTGGATCATATTCTCACCTCTGAGTCAGTAACTGACCACAGAGACCTGAGCTTGACAAATGGTGGTGGTGATACCTATTGTGTGATGTCACTCTGTAGGTCTCGTGCCTCGTTTGATAAGATCCATTGGGTGACCAAAGCCTCAAAGATAGGAAGAGGTGTGGAATAGATAAAGAGAGGAAAAAGGAGGAGGAGAAAGGAGAAGCAGGAAGAGGCTGACACAATGAGGAGAGACCCTAGCAGTCTGATAGCATGGGCTGAATGTGAAGCTTCAAAACAAATGAACAAGCTGGGTATGGTGGCGCACACTTGTAATCTCAACACCCCAGAGGCTGGGGCTGGGACTCGCAATGTGAACCCAGTCTGGGCAACTTAATGACTTAGTAAGACCCTGCCTCAGAGTGAAAACTATAGCTTGTTTTTTCCTACCATTCATAAAGATGAAACTTTGCCCACCATTAAAAAGAAGAAGAAGAAGAAAAAAAAAAGGAAAATATTAAAAGGGCTGGGAATGTAGCTCAGGGCGAAGGACCTGGGTCACTCGCCAGTACCAAGCAAACAAACAGCTCCCAATCCTTGAAGACACTGCTGGTGCACATTTGTCAATATTTTCACGAGAGAACTTTTTCCAGATGGGAAGAATTCCTTTTTCTGCCTGCAGGGCCGATTCACTTTCAAGAATGGGCGTGTGTATGAAGGGCTGTTCTCCAATGACCACATAGCACAGTTTATAGACCCTGATACTGAAATCCAGAGTTACCTGGACCTGCATGCCAAGGGGGTCCACTCGAGCAAGCAGCACAGACGCTCCGTCAGTGCCGGTAGGGAGCCTTCCCCTGGCGGTGGAGAACAGCTCATCAGCTTGTCCCTGGTGTCATTCACAAAAAGCACCCCATTCCGAGGAAACTGGAGTGCCTGTGAGCAATGGTTCTCTCTTCCTCTCTACCCCTCCTACTGCTTTCCTCCCTTTCTTCCCTCCCCTTCCCTTTTCTTTCTCTTTATTTTTCTTCTTTGAAGTCCTGGGGACTGAACCCAGGAGCCTTGTACTGAGCTATACCTTCAACGCTTTTCTTTAAAATTTTGAGACAGGGTCTAAGTTACTAAATTGCCCAGCCTGGGCTTAAACTTGTTATTCTCCTGACTCAGGCTCTCAGAGTGCTGGGATCATAGGTGTGTACCTATACTTGGCTTGCAGCTGTTTTCTCAGTAGGTTTTCTGAATGCTCTTGTCTCACCCTGTAGAAGGGAATCATTCTGACATAACACAAATCTGTAACATTTCTTTCACAGTTGTCTCCTGTTCCACCTCTATTTTCCAGAAACGATCAGAATGCTTGAGGGCACTGATAGTCCCTCCATGCTAGGACTGAGCATGGAGCTGGACCTCGACCAGCTGGTGAGGATATACCCTAAGGAAAAGCGAGCTGAAGAGAAGCAGCAGGTTAGATCCCTTTGCACTGTTATCAATTTGCATTTTGGGCTTAACTATTAAGTCTCCCTGGCCCTGGGAGTGACTGTCCTGTGTCCTGTGCAGAATGCTATATATAGGTCATCCTGCTTAATGTCCAAGGCAACCCCGGGGACCCCGGACAGTGGGTCTCAGTAAGCCTCGGAGCCCCTGACAGTCACACAACTCTCACATTCAGGGTGGCTTGAAAACCAAAGTTGTCATCACCTCCTCAGTGAGACACTGTGACTATGGTCCCCTAGGATTTAGCAGAATTCAAAGCCTTGAGAAATTACTGAATATCTGGGTGCATTGTTATGTTGCTATACTCCCTGATACCTAGCAGGCTGAGGCAGGAGGATTGCAACTTCAAGGCCAGTCTGGCCACCATAGCAAGATTCTGTCTCAAGATAAAAGGAGAATTTGGGTATTGCTTAGTAATAGGGTACCACAGTTCAAGAAACAAAATAGTGACAACAAAACCCAAACAAGTAAACCAAGAAGTCAACTGAAAACCTAAAACCCCTTAGAGACAGAGAAAGTGATATACTTGGACCTTATTTGATTTCCACCTGGCAAGTTACAGCAAATGACATTTCAATACCATGGCCCCTGCTAGGACCAGGCTTGGTATGTTCTGCTATCTCTGCATTTTCACCCTCACCCTCTTCCTCCTTGCTGATACCTGGCCCGAGCTCTTGGGATCCCCAAGACTGTCCATCTTGTCCTCTCCTCATCTGGCTCCCAAAGCTGCACTGTAACTTAGGGGCCTGGAATCACTCACTCGTGCCCCAAGGTTCTTCACCACTTCCTCTAATTACAAAAGTAGGAAGGGTAGAAAACACAACTAAAGGAAAAGGGAATTTCTACCCAAATAAAAATCTTATGGCTGTCTTTCTAACTTTTAATATGCATACAGACATAGAACTGGACTCGTTCTGTTCATAGAATCTCTGTTCTCATGTAGAACCTAGTGATAGCTAGTCAGTGCCATTAGATATGCTCTATAATGTAATTTTTAGGTAAATACACTATATAGATTTAACAACAGTAGAATAAGCACCTGCCTGGCAAATGCGGAGTCCTGAGTTCAGTCCCCGATATTGCAGAGAAAAAAACCTGCCAAACTTTTGGGGCTGGCAGGTTAGCTCAGTTGTCTAAAGTATCTGCTTGGGCAAAATCAGTCAGGGAAGGAGACTGCGGTTTGATCCCAGCACCACATGCCACAACAGACCCGCCCTTAAGGCAGTCTGAGCCAGCCAAAAAAAAAAAAAAAAAAATCCTTCTCAAATATTTAAGACTGGCTAGATAGCTCAGTGGACTAAAGCACCTGTTTAGGCAGAGTGCAAGGGCTGGTGTTCGATCCTTGGCACCACAAGCCATGTTGACCCTGCCCCCAGGGCATGCTGAGACAGCAATTGAGACTGGGCATGGTGGCACACAACTGTAGTTTGGGAGCTAAAAACAGGCAGATCACTACGAGTCTGACCTACCTACATAGTGAGACCCTGTAGACCCTGTACTAAATACCAAAAAAAAGAAGATTTAACAAGAAAAGTGAGGTCGCTTAATTATTGTTCTCCATATTATTATTTTACACATATACACATATATACATATTTACACATACATTATTCATTTTACAGTTTGGGGTGGTGGTATACACCTGTCATCCCAGTACTCAGGAGGCCGAGGCATGGGGATCATTGCAAATTCAGGGACAGCCTGGTCTACATAATAAGTTCAAGGCCAGTCTGGTATACAGCGAGACCCTGTCTCAAAAAACAAGACAAAAAAAAAGCATGTCTTATAAAAAATAATGTATTTAAGATATACTATCTGTATTGAGTGTTTTATAATCACAAAGGAACATATACTTTTTCCAAAAAGTTCAAACATTATAGAAATATATGAGACAAAAAGGGAAGGATTATTTAAGGATACCTTTGAACATTTTTAATGTCTATACTTGCTGATATGGACATGCTACAATTTTATTAGCAAGCTGTCTATGGTTTTCTTTACTTTTGTTTTAGATGATTTCGCACTTCAGACAGTTGAGTAACCCTCATCTGCATGGGCCTTCTTCCCAGCTTCCCCCTCATGGGATCTGTGATGCCCTGGCACACAGTGGGCCCCAGAACTGTGCACTGCTGCAGCTCTGTGCCCCAAGCCAGACTCCTGCATCTGACTCCCCCTGCTTGCCTCCTGGAGCCCTTTTTCTATCCAGGCCTCTGCCCTATAGTTATCTCTTATTTTTCTGGTTCAGTCCATGACAGCTTCTCGCTGTTATTTATGACCTTGAGACTTTGGAAGCGTAGTTTGGTGAGTTATTTTGTAGAATACCCTTGTCTCAGTTACCCTTCTCTTGTTGCCAGGACAAATACCTAGCTCCCAAAGTGAAGAAAGGAAAGGTTTATTTATCTCACAGTTACTAGAGGTTTTAGTCCATATTCAGCTGGTTCCAAGGCAGAGGGGCACATGGCAGAGAGTAGCAGTTCATGGAGGCAGAACAGCAACAATGGCAATACAGAGAGAGTCTGTCTCTCTTATATTACATTCAGGCTCTCTGCCCCAGTTTGAGCATAGCACTCATACCCATAATCCCAGTAGTACTAAAACCTATAATCCCAGTGGGTCACCCATAATCCCAGTGGATCATAAATTAATCTCAAACTCTAGAAGTCCCTGCCCCATCACTGCATGAGGCTTTGGGGAAACAACTAGACACAAACCATAACATTCTGCTACTGAACCCCCAAAGTCTCATGCACATCCCTTTGTGCAAAAGACATTTTAGTCCATGTCGAAGAGTTGCCAAAGTCTCAACATTGCTGAAAAGTCCAAGTTCCAAGACTCCTCCAAGATTCAAGGCAAACTCTTAGCTGTGAACCCCTGTACAAAAGAAAAGTTAAACACATCCAACATTCAAAGGCACAAGATAAATATTACCATTTCAAAAGTTGCAAACAACAGGGGAATATGAAACACTGGGACCAACATAAGTCCAAAATCCAGCAGGGAAAACATTAAATACCATAGTTCCAACTAGAACATCCAAAGCAGTCTGTACTGAGTTGTGAGCTCCAAAGGCCTTACATGGCTCTGACCCTATGGCACTCATGGTGGTAGCTCCCATGGCTTCTCTCTTAGGCTAGCTTTGCTCCCTCCTTGCAGTTTCCCTTAGATGATCCACATCCTTGGCTTTTCCAAACTTCTGAGGTTTCCACTAAATAGGCTTCCCACTCTCTGCTTCGCATATTGCCCTCCCAGAGATACACTGCCTAGCTTTCCAGGTCTTCTGAAATCAAGGTCTTATCCTCACAACTCCTGCATTCCAAATGTGCCTAAAACCAGAGCCACGTGGATGACGCCAAGGTATGCTGGATCAGTAGCCAGGCTTCCTTCTCTCTTGGCTGAGTGCCTGGATTGATGAACACTCTGACCCTGATTCCAAAGAACAAATTCTCCATGCCAGCGTCATTTTGGAACCTGATGTGACCACTCCACCATTCTGGAACATGGGGCTCTATGGCTTTCTTCTCAGGGCAAAGTCTCTCTCCCTTACAATTCTGAGGTCTCTCCCTTGCAAAGGATGGAGACCTGCTGCCTATTGTGATGCCCTCAGGCTATCCTTTCAAGTTTCTGGTTCCTTCCCAGGAATGGAGATCCTCTCAGCTCTATCTTTGTAGTCCACAGTGTTTCTGGTGTTTCTTTTCTGGCTAAACATTTTAAACCATCCTGCTTGGCTCTTTGCTCTTGATTCTCAACATAAATCTGGCTAAAAGATCCAGTAATAGCCATGCTACTGCCCCAGTATTTAGCTGCTTTGAAATATCTTCTGAAAGATTAATCAGTCTGCCATGCTAATGTCAGTCTCAGGCAAAGTCTCTGGAGAGCAGAATTCAGAGAGACTTTCAGCCAAGCTATAGCACAAATCATCCAGAGTCCAACAACCAGTGCAGTCCTTTCCAGCAGAAACCATCCAAGCCTGGTATTTACAGGTGAGCTTTCTATCAGTCTTCTGACCAGAATCTCCCCTACAAAATAGCCAAAGCTTTTCCAGCTTTTTGCAAGTAGACGACTTCTCCAAACTTTCCCTATCTCTTCCCATAAGCCATTTCCAAAGACTTGTAATCCTCACTCCTGTGGTACTAAATTCTGTCTCACTCACTCTTGTTGCTGGGACAAATACCCAACACCCAAAATGAAGGACAAAAAGGTTTATTTATCTCACAGTTACTGGAGGTTCCAGTCCATATTCAGCTGGCTCCAAGGTAGTAGGGCACATGGCAGAGAGCAGCATTTCATAGCAACAGAACAGCAACTGTGGCAACAGACCAATGATGACAACAGAGAGAGAGTCTGTCACTCTGTCTCTCTTATATTGCATTCAAGTTCTCTGCCCCAGGTTGGGCATAGCACTCATACCCATAATCCCAGCAGTACTAAGACCTATAACCCTTGTGGATCACCCATAATCCCAGTGGATCATGAGTTAATCTCAAACTCTAGAAGTCCCTGCCCCATCACTTCATGAGGCTTTGGGGGGACAACTAGACACAAACCATAACAACTCTTTAACTTGGGTTTATTTAAGTTTTGCTATGACTACATATGTTGCCTGTTATTGGTATCATTTTGGTGTCAAAATGTGAGTGTCTTTTTTTTTCTGAGTAGAGGTCCTGGAACATTCTAGGTTCAGTTAAACAAGCTAAGCAAGCAGGCAGGGCCCTGTAAGCCTTCTAGCTATCCTATCCCACCTTCGTGGTTGCCTTTGCCTCAACCCCATGGGACCTAACATTAAGCCCTCTTCCCAGCCAGCCTGGGCCAGTCCCCCTCCTGACTGTGAACTCACAGTGACAGTGCTTGCAGAGTAGGCCCTGGCCCTAGGTTCTAATGCCTTGAAGTGCTTGGATCATCCCAGCACCCCCTGCGACAGTGCTTTTACATAGGAGAGATGGGCACAGGGAGACAGTAGCTTTGCTGCAGGTCACACAGCCCTGTGGGATTCCTGGAGCCCCTCACTCGGTCCCAGGCTTGTCTCCCCAGGGGTTCTTGCAGGCAGTGAAGTCCTGTTCCTTCTTCCCGTCTCTGAGCCCTGCAGGATGCCTTTGCTTGGAGTCACTCCCCCTCCCCCTCCACTCTGCTCTCGCAACAGTAGCTCCTTTTTGTGTTTAACAGCTGTCTCAGGTTCTTTACTACATTTTAGGGTTCATGAAGACAAGTTCTGTATTGTGCTCTAGAACTGTGTGTTAGGACAGAGCACAAATGTTCGCTGAGCTACACTGAAGCTTAAGAGGCAGTAGGTAATGGTGAGTGTAGCCTGCTTGATGCCACCACTCACATGGCTTCTTTGGGCTTCCTGGGGCCCCAGATGCTGTTCTTTTCACTGTGGATGTTGAAGAGTGAGAGACACAGACAGCTAGAATTGAAGAAGGGGACAACATACAGGCTGTTGGGTTGCATGGATAGGAGTTTAGAGCCATGTAAGTGTATATGGAAATACAGGGAGGTTAGTAATGCATGAAGTTGCTCATTTCACACTTCCAGCCTTAAGTATGCTGCTAGCTGTGTTTTTATCACATAGATTATCAGGTTAAGGGCTCTTTTCCATTCTTCATCTGCTTAAGATGTTCCTCATGAATAGATGCTAACTTCTGTCAGATACATCATTTTTTTGATCATGTAATGTGGCTTGTCTCCTTTAGCCTATCAATATGGTGAATTTCTTTGATTTTTCTAGTGTTGAAACCAGCTGTGCAATTCAATCCACTTGGTATTAATGTCTTATTCTTTTTATATATTCTGGACTCATTTCTTTGCAGACTATTGCCTCTATGGACTCAGTCGGTATTGATCTGTGGGCAACAGAATTCTGTTGCTGCCATTGAGACGGGATAGGATCACTTAGCAATATAATAGTAACTATTTTCTAGGAAATAACATGTTTCATTGCTGTTAGCCAGAAATTGCATTTGATGAACTGGAGGAGAGCAGGCAGGATGAGATACTTATGGAGAGGGAGAGGTGCAGACTGTTGTTTCCATGTGCCATGCTTATTTAATCTAGAAAGCAGGCACCATGTCTTTTACTTTTATGAGGTATAGGTTGAGTATGCATGACTTTCTTCTCTTCAGGTAGAATATGCTCTCTTAAGAAACATTACAGAACTGAGAAGAATCTATAGCTTCTACAGCAGCCTAGGATGTGATCACTCTCCAGATAATACCTTCCTGATGAGGAAGCTTCACTTCTGGAGATTTCTAAAAGACTGCAAATTTCATCACCACAACATAACTCTTGCTGATATGGACAGGATATTAAGTAGTAAGTATTCCAGGGCTGTCACTTCGTTTGGACTAAAAGATCATTAGTGTGCCATGATGTCATAAGAATTAGATGTTGGGAGGGCTGAGTGTGTGGCTCAGTGACGCAGCATTTGTCTAATAGTTTTGATGCCCAGCAGTGAAAACAAAAAGAATTGGGCAGGTAGGGAATGCACAGGCTGGGAGAGGTGTTCTGGAAGTCAATTTGTGGCCTTGCTTTCCATGCTTATAGTATACTTGCAGAGGAGACCTTGTACAATAATAGTGACAATAGAAGACCATCAATAAAGGACTCAGCAAAGTATGGCCATGGCCAGCCCCACCCACACCCATTCCACTACACCTCCCTGGAGCACAGTTTTGCCTGTGTCTGTCTTCTGCCTGTGGCCACTTTCTCCTATGCCACAGAGTTGAATAGTTATGACTGAGCCAGCCTGGGCTGTATTTATTTATTCTCAGGTTCCTTACAGAGAAGGATCTGCCCCCAGTGTATAGTGGAAAAGCATGAAACTGACAGATTAGAGGCAAGGAGGTGGAGGGAGTACTAAAAAGTAGTTTAGAAAAGGCTTTAGGTGGTGTACTAGCCTTCCCATTGCTGGACACAGTACCTGACACCCACAGCTTAAAGGAGAGGTTTCATTTGGCTCATGATTCAGGGAATTCAGCCCATGGTCAGCCGGTTCCAAGGCATGAGCACTGTGCTTGATGGGCCTGGTGTCCATGAAGCACAGAGGGGAGGAAGAGCCACCATCCCAAGGCACATCCCCAGTGATATACTTTCTCTAACTACGCACTTAGCAGTGAGCTCATCTGCTGTTGAGTGTGGAGCCCCCATGATTCAATCAGCTTCTGAAACCCCTACCTCTGAGTACATGAGATTTCTAGGGCAGATTGTAGGTTTAAGCCATTATAGGAAGTCTTTAAGATTTCTAATTGGAAAGTCTATGCAATCCACTGAACAACCTTACAGGTTTTACTTGTTTCATCTGAATTCTGAGAGGCAGAACTGGAAGCCTCAAGTTAGCTTCTCAAAAATGGAATATTAATGTGATCAGTATGTATATATAAAACATAATGATAAAATTAATTTTAAAGATACTAGAGAAACATTTTTTAACACACTCATGACAGGGCCTAATTCATTTGTTCACTACCAGGTATCT
>PVKN010040723.1:0-10667 GCA_004027915.1 Capromys pilorides
ACACACACCGCCACCACCACCACACAACAGGCACCTGTGTGTGCCTTCACACAGCCAAATAAAATCTCCTTCCCAAGTCCAGGTTTCAGATTTACTTGCTTCTTTTCACCCCTTCAAATGCAAAGTTATTTTCTAGGAAGGGGTGGGGATGTAATCGTTTGTCCGCACTGCTCTTCCCATCCCGGTCCAGCTGTGTAAAGCTCTCAGCACGGCGCTTCCACACCTGCCCATTTTCTTTGACAGAGGGTACAATGGCCGCCCGGGAACCATCTCCTCTCCTACCAAGTGAATTCCACTGTTTGGATTCTGCTCTAGTTGATGTGGTCGTGGGGTCAGTGCTGCAGCTGGATCCTTCCAGATGGAGGCGGCAGTGGAGAGAAACGGGGTGTTTGAGGCTGCTCTGGACAGCCAGAGAGAAAGGCTCGAATCCCAGGCATGCTGCATAGGGTCTGAGGGAGCTTGAACGAAGCCCTTCACCTCTATTGACCTAAGTTTCCACATCCTTGAAACTTCTAAGATGTTTGTGTGGAATAAATCGTATCTGCACTTAGCCCACTCTGATCCAGAACAAGGTCTTTTTCTTCAGGATCTGGGTCCCCCTGCCATGGATGTAATTTAACTCTAAGAAAGGGACTCATGAACACAGTCTTCCAAGTTTCACTGGAAAAACACCTTGCCAGCAAGCCGGCCAACTACTGCCACCCCGCAAGACCATCTGAGGTTTTCCTTCCATAGAGGAAATGCTGCCCCCTGGAGGTGTGCATGGTGTCACCCTGCTCAAAAGCAGCTTCATCCACATTTGTTGAGACTCAGAGACTGTTATACACGTGAAGCCTCTGACAGAGCCTTCAAGAAAGTTCTTTGGCACTTTTTTGGTATGGGGAATTGAACTCACTACCTCATAGAAAGCCTGTGCTGCTCAGCTACATCCCCAGCCGCTTGTTTGCACTTAGAAAAGAATAATCTGCTGGTGGTATGGCAGAAACAATCAGTAACTGGCATTTTAAAGCAAATGTTCACATTCTGAAGCATCATATATATCATTCCACATCCACACTTCGCTCACTTTTTACTCTGATAAATTTGGCACAGTTGACCTCTGCATCATTTGGCTAAGGAAAAGTAGAAGCTTCCAAGAGCTGTGAGGCAAAGTTCCTATTGCCTTATCAGCACAGCTACTGATTTATGTGTTTGTGTCCAAACCTCAGCCTGAGCTGCAAATGTTTAGAGGCCTGTAGACACCTAGGGGTTTGAGGAAGTCTACGTAAACACACGATTTCAAACACTATCCAGTGCCATTTTGCAAAACCTGGTGCTGGGATGACACAGTGCTCATTTCCCCAAAGGAGAGACAATCATGGGCCCACAAAGCAGCCAGCCCAGAGGAAACCTCGGTTTCACTGTAGTTCTTCCGTGGTAGGATGGATCCCACGTGTGGTACTGTGGCACACGTGTGCATGTACACATCCACCACCGAGACAGATACAAACCCTATGTGGGTGATAGGGCAAGGGAACAGAGTTCTATGAGTGTTTATTTATTCTCTGTTCCATCTCTCCTAGGTCTAAGAGCTTTAGAAAACCCAGTGGGAGTCTTCAAGCTGGGCCACGGATCTGACTATCGCCAAAATAAACAATGGCTTGAAGAAAATCTGCAAAAAAAAAAAGTGCTGATTTGCACTCTTCCCACAGTCAGCCACATCCCTCGCCATCATTCCCATGGAAAACACTACTGCTTATGCCAAATCAAGTTTCCCCCATCACAGGGGTATTGTTTTTTGTTATTATGTGGGGTCTTAGCATTAGACAATGGCACCACAAGAGACAGTAGAGGCAGGAGCAGGGCCTTTTTGTTTCACAAAATCTTTGCCAGTGTGTCTCCAGGGCCTTGCAAAGACTTTAGTTGTGTGTGTTCATTTGGGTATCACATACTTGAAACAGTGAATGTGCCACGCTCCAGTCCAAAGGCCCTTCCTCATTGTGTGTTCAGAGCCCGTCAAGTGTTAAATCATATTAGCATCGCATTGCTCTCTTTCTCCTCTCCTTCCATCCCCAATTAACAGGTTTCTCTAATAAAGTTTGGTCCCGGCAGAAAGAATGGTGTTCAGGAGTTGTATCACAGGACAGGCATCCAGGATGCCGGGTTACTAGCGCAGCTCCATTTCTGATTAGCTTTGCTTCCTAGGAGGGGCCTTTCAAACCCCTTGTTAAACAATCCCCCTCTTCTAGCTTTGATTCAGAAGAAAACAGACCTCTCTGGAAACTTGCTGAGAATATCTGCAGAGCACAGGTAGGGGCTCGAATACAGCCCCCTGATACCAAGGTGTGTGAGCTCTTTGGAAGAGAAGTCAAAACACCAAGGAGGTCCCCCCTGAGCACCACTGTGGTGCCCCTGGGTGGCAGGCCTTGTTTTCCCAAACTTTATTTGTTTGGCTTAGTTGCTTACTTGGTAATATTTTTCCACCAGCCTTGTTTACATATTAAAGCAAGATTGTTCTCTTTTTTATTTACCCTTCTCGCACCCAGACATTCTACTCTCTTACATCAAAGAAATTGTTTTGCCTGTAATTATTGTCTTTATGTACACAGAGGCCGGTTAATTACTGAGAAGGTGATAAAAGAGTGGAGGTGGTGTGACCCGCCCCCCAAGTCCACTGAGATTCGATGCTTTCTTCTTTCTTAGACCATCTAGGCCTGGCATCTGACTCCTCAGCTACCTCTGGCTCCTGGGCTGTGTGCTTCCTCCTTCAGCCTCCCCAGCCCTTGCTATTTCAATTCTTCACCCCAGCTTCTAGCTTTTCCTTGGATCTTTCCAGAATGTCTCAGTCTAGTTCTTCCCTCTTCTTTGCCCTGTGCTCTTTGTACACAGACATGATAAACACTATCAAGAGATCTTCTGTCCCCTCCGTTGTCACTCGGGAACTAACCCCCAGCATGTCCCTAGCCTCAATTTCCCTGGGTACCTTTCATTTTGGAAAGCAGTCATTCCTGGGAAGAAAGGCTCCATGCAATGCCCAGGAGTAGAGGGTGAGGAACCTTAAGCCAGGAGCAGAAGGACAGGTGTGCAGGGGCCTGGAGACAACACCTCTCCCGTTAGCTTAACTGTGCTGAGTGGAAAGCTGGGCTGGTGGCAAACACCTGCACCCGAGCTATTCTACAGGCCAAGGCAGGAGGATCATTTAAGCCCACCAGTTCAAGACCAGCCTTGGACACTTAAGAAGAAATCATATTTCAAGAACTAAAATGCTGACCAGCCTCTTTCATCCATTCCCCAAACCCTGACCCCTACCCACACACAGGCCAGCATAGACATGGCGGAGGACCAACTGCAGCTGCCCCGCCTGGAGCTTTCCTTCTGCCCTTCTCGCTTCTCACCTTTGCCTGCACTCTGTCAGGCAGGCCCCTCCCTGGCTCTGTTACCTATAACAGTCGGTATTTACAGGTGCCCAGCCAGCGGGGAGCAGAGTGGGGAGCAGCCCTGACCCCCGGCACTGCACCTGCCTGGAGCCCCGTACAGGGATGCTTCCTTGATTCCCTTCCAGCTGCCGGCCCTTCCTTCCTTCCTGCTTCAGTGCGGTCAGGAGAGGCATTTGACATCTGCAGAAGCACCCAGGCATCGGGCACATTAAAGTTTAACTACGTAAGTGCTTCCTTCATGGGGAAGCCAGAAACCCGGAGAGCCAATGGCTGAGGTTCTCCTACCAAAAAGTAAGTCCAGAGGCTCTGCGGTCCTCCCCAGTCCTTGCCACTGGTAACAGAGCTGGTGACAAGGCGGGGTTCCTCTGTAATACGACGCTTCCAGTGGACGATCTTCCCCAAGCACCAGTGCAGGCAGTGGTTTGAAACCAACTGGGAATCCAGTGGAGCCTTATTCACGTCTACCCTCGGCTCTTCAAGGCATCCCAGTTTCTTTAGCATCCCTGTACTGTAGAGAAAGTATTCATCAGCCAGGCGTGACGGTGCATATCCTGTGCTGCAGCACTCTGGAAGGCTGAGGCAGGAGGACCACAAGTTCAAGCCACCCTCAGCAATTTGGTAGTTTAGCAACATCTTGTCTCAAAAAAAGAGCGGGGAGCTGTGTGTGTAGCTCGGCATGAGGGCCTCAGAATCAATCCCCAGTACTACAAGTTTTTAGAATTCAGCAAAAGAGTTTTTAGAGCTGGGTGTGGTGGTGCAGGCCTCTAATCCCAGCACTTGGGAGGCTGAGGCAGGAAGATCGTTGAGAGTTTGACCAGCCTGGGCTACAAAGTAAGCTCAAGGCCAACCTGAGCTGCATGGTGAGACCCTGTCTCAAAAAGACACACACACAAAAAAGAAATTGTTTGTACCTTGACTAGAACTGGCTTGCATATGATGCTTTCCAAAGGTATTTGAAAATTTAAAGATGGCCAATGCTTGCCGTAAACTAGGAATAAAGCAGTGGAAAAGTTCAGCGTCAGGGGATGAGTGTGAAAGGGAGTTTGCAGCCGATAGCAGGACTTCCTCCAGGTCACCAGGGGAAGCCCTCGGCTTCTCAGAGCTCGGCATCCTCATCTGTGAGGCGGGCGCAGCCAAGCTCGCCCTGGGAGGGGTGCAGCCGAGGGAGACCTGGAAAGAGTACTGCGTTGTACACCATCAGGCTAGTGCAGGGCTGGGAGGGCCCTGCCAGGTTTCCCGAAGAACAGAGACAGAAGTGGCAAAGGATGGAGGCGAGAGAAGTTCAGGGCTTGGGGTCCCCTCTTCCCCTGCTCCACGTGTGATTTTGGACAACCTTGCTGTCAGGAGCCCCCGTGTCCTCACCTATGAAGGGGGCTCCCAGGGTCGGAGTGGCTTGTCTCCCCCTTTCCATAAAGCTTCAGTGTGCTCACTAATCAGAGGCTGAATGTCACTGCCCATCAGAACTTTGGGTCAGTATTCGGGGACCAAGGAGGCCACACGACACTGGTAAAGCTCTGGCCGGGCATCCTAGCCCCCGCCCCCTAGGCTTCCTTGTCTCTAGGCAAAGAGTACTTTTTATTGGTTGTTTACTGAAAAACAAAATGAGAAATTTTTTTTTTTAAGTTTTTTATTTTATTTTATCTTTTAAACCTCATTTATTTATTTATTTGTGTTCTGGCTGGCTCAGCCTGCGCTGGGGGTGGGGCTGGCACAGCATGTGGTGCCAGGGATCGAACTGCAGTCCCTGTGGCTGCTAAGCAGGCGCTTTAGACCACTGAGCCATCTTGCCGGCCCAAAATGAGAAATTGTTGAAGGAGCCCAATCCCTATCTCCACAATCAAGAAGCCCAGGATCTGGGATTACGAACTACTGGACTGGCTAATCTGGAAGCTGGCCTACACACCCTGGGGGAGAGCCCAACCTGCTGCTTCTAGCCTCTGACCTTTCTGGACATCTGCCCCCACCCATTCTCTTCTCCTCTCTCAAGCCTGTTTTCTCTTCTCTTTTGCCCAAAGCCTCTAAATTGCCCTTTTCCCACTCCTGACCCCACAAAAATACATTTCTCATAAGTGGCAAAGCTGGTGAGCTCTGACGTGAGGCTGTTCATCTGGGGTAAGAGGTCTGTGAGCTTGAGCTCATGCATACATTAATCTGTTCCACCGGAAGTCCAAGAGACCTTCTATTAATCACAGGCCTTATTATCTCTTACTCAGATACACAGGCACGGGCCTACCTACCGGTACACACAGGCTCAAAGGCCATCCATCCCCTTGGCTTCTCCGACTTCCAGACCATGAATGGTAAAGTCCAAGTTAGGGCCAGAAAGAAAGCACTCATCCGTCAGGGCTGCTGCATCCCGTTGAGCATCACGTGACTAGACATATACAAGGACAAGAAGGAGTCCTCTTCTCTCTATTCTTGCTTATATTGACAACTAATCATTACTTGCACATGGTTTACCCTTTGCATGTTTCAACAGTAGTAAGGAATACTGTCTTGTGTGTTGCATTTACACATCTCAGCACTAGGAAGGCATAATACATTACCCATCAGGATGGAGATACTGCTGCCTGTTTGTGTTTCTGTCTCCATCTCTTGTGTCTCTGTCTCTCTGAAGTGCTGGAAATTGACACGCTGCTCGGCCAGCCACACCTTCCGCCCTACAGTAGGTAAACGCAAACCTTTTTTCATATGTCATTCTAATTCATAGACGACCAAATATGTGTTCCTTGCCCGAGTCACGCCAAAACAACTGTCTGAAATTATAACCTACCTAGAAAAGCCAGAAACATA
Organism: Capromys pilorides; assembly: GCA_004027915.1. Lineage (NCBI taxonomy): Eukaryota > Metazoa > Chordata > Mammalia > Rodentia > Capromyidae > Capromys > Capromys pilorides. The sequence continues at coordinate 6,210 of PVKN010040723.1, forward strand.
ATCAGAGGCTATTTCCATATAACTACCCCCTAAAAACAGCCATCCCAGACAGCCAGGCACATGAGAATAACATGTTGGCATACATTTGCAAGAATCTTCCCTAGACTTTTGATTCTTAATTGCATCATTGTTAAAGGAGAATTGAATAGAAAATCCCAAACACAGAGGCTAGAATTAGGAAATGCTTCATTTTCTGGCTTACTTGTCAAAGTCTTGGAAGACCTGAGCGCTATCTGATTCTAAACTGATGCAAAGAAAAAATGTCATCCTATCATGTAAGTTTTAATCTTACATCCTTTGTATAGGAATCAAACTCAGGCTCTTGTGCTTGCCAGGCAGGCACTGCACTGCTGAACCTGGCCCTGAATGTGAACATTTTTGAGTGCATTAGAAATAATGTAATGGGCACCAGCCAGATAGTTCAGTGGATTAAAGCACCTGCTTAGGCAGACACAGGGACCAGGTTCAATCTCTGGCATGTGGCGCTGGCCCCACTGGAGGTGTGGCGCAAGTCTGTAATGCCAGTGCTTGGGAGGATTTAAATAGGAGGATCACTAGGAGTGTGATCTGTATAATGAGACCCTGTAGACCCTGTACTAAATACATAAAAAAGAAACAAATACATGGAATGGGCTGGGGAGTAGCTTGGCAGTTTAAGCACCTGCCTAGTAAGCACAAGGACCCAGGTTTGATTCCCAGTACCACATGTCACACCAACCCTGCACGGAGCCCGTCACTTAAACTGGGTGTGGTGGTGCACGACTGTAATCCCAGTATTAGGAAGGCAGAGACAGGAGGCTCGCTATAAGTCTGAGCTGTGTAGCAAGATTCTATCTCAGGGCCAGCGAGATGGTTCAGCAGTCTAATGTGCCTACTTAGGAAAGCTTAGGCAACTGCATGACCATGGTTCAATCCCCGGCACCACATGCTGCCCCAGCCCCACCCCCAGGGCAGGCTGAGCCGGCCATAAGAATAAATAAATAAATAAATAAATAAAGCAAGCTTCTGTACCAAAAAAAGAAAATATTTTTAAAAATAGATTTATTAAAAATTTTTTTTAAAATAAATACATATAATGGGGTCTCAAATGATTTTGCATACTCCATAATTGGGGGTAAGGGGTGCAGTTTAGAGGTACAGCACTTGCCTTGCGTGCCCAGTGCCTTAGGCTTGAGTCCCAGTAGAAAAAGAAATACTGTAACTGTAAGAGGTAATATTCATAGAATTCTTAAAATAGTTCTGGCCCTGTCATGCATGCACGACTTCATTTCATGCTTATCATCATCCTATGAGCTGTTTATCTTCACTCCCATTTTATAGATGCAAAAGTGGGAGTTGAGGAAAGATAAACCCCAACCCAGATCTGCCAGATGGGACTATGGGCCTGTCACGGTTTCATTGCCGGGCTCCCCCAGAATCCCCCTGCAGGGCCTCCTCCTCCAAGGCTTGGCAGCAAAACCAGAGCAGGGCTGTTGGTCTGCGGGGTGGGGCTGCAGCCTCGTACCCACCTGGAGTCCCAAGGAGTCCCTCTGCTGAGCCAGCATGGTCTTGGGACCTGCCTTTGGGCACTTGGGGGGGAAATCAAGTCAATGGCTGTCTTTGTTAAAACAGAATCACGCACAGCACAAAGAAAAGGGCTGGGAGGGACTAAGGACCTTGCTCCGTGTCTGCTTCCTTAGCCAGGCCCTTTGCACCCCTCAGGGGTGCAGAGTCTTCATCAGTGAAACATGTGCATGAGCCGGACGAACAAGTCCATCCTTAGATTTGGGAGCCGCTGTGCCTGGAAGCTCTGGCCTGACCGCCACAGTCCGCCGCCCCTGCAGCTCCGCTTCCTTTTCTGGGCTCGCTCAGGTTCTGCAGCGGAGCTGCCATGCTCACGCCAGGGGCCCAGCCTCTGAGAGCTGTGAACTTCCCACCTTCTACTCAGGTACTGACGTGCATCTCTTTTGCTAAAGAGTGCAGCCAGCACGCTTCAGTTCTGTTCTCCCTTTAAAGTATGGAAGGAAATTCCTGTACTCGGTCTGCCCTTTGCTCTAAGTCTTGACAGCAGCACCAAGCTCACCAACACTGACCCCTGGCAAGCTCTGTGGGTGACCCTGAGCTATGAAGGGCTGTTTGGAGGGTGTCATTCTAAAGCTGAAGCTCCTCCCCATGCGAGCACGTGGATGGGGGACACACCTGTTCCTTTTCTCTTAGGTAATCCTTGTCTAATCCTTTTTCAAATTTCATCTGCTATTGAGAGTCCACTGCTGTTGTTGGGTTTTTTTGGAGGACAAACCTGTTTTTCAAGTGATAATTGCACTGACCATCTGTCCCCAGCAGCCACCTCCCAATGCTTTCTCCAAACCTCTAAATGACTGAAGCAACAGTGCAATAAAAGACCACGGCTCATGTGCCTGCGACACACAGTGTTTTGTTCTTTTTGTGGACCCAACAGGAAGGGCTTCGTCAGGTTCCCAGGAGTTTTCCTGCCAGGGGGCACAGAGCTGAAGAAACAGCTATGGCTTCCCTGTGGTAGAGAAAATCGTCTTACTGGGTTGCATGTCAGGGAGGAATTGTGTTGCTTTTTTAAGGGGCTAACCTTCATGCTGATGGGTATTCTAAGCAAACACTGAAACCCCAGCCAAAGTGGTCATGAACTCCTTTTGAAGCTGCACAGGAAATCCCTGGGAAACAGTTTAAAAGACTGGAGTCCAGAGGAAACCCCTCCTTGATTGATAATATCCAGAGATTTATTTCTGATTTGATTTGGTCATTTGCCTTGCCAGGAAAAAAAAAAAAAAAAAAGTAGGAATTTCAGTAGAATCTCTAAAACAGTGGGGATTGCAGATAAATTTTGGGAGACTTCATCAACTACAGACCAGAGGGTTGGTGTGATGGAAAAGACCTACCAGCTGGCCAGGGCAGTCTTCTAGCTGCAAGACAACATTACTAGGTTGCTTTAACTGTGGTCACAGGTTTACCCACAAAGGGTCTTGAGTTATGTGGGCCTGATTATCTATCTGGAAAGTATCTCACGAAGACGCACTCTCAGTAAAGGACTTTATGCACTTACAAATGTTGCAAAGTTGTGCTGAAGTTTGGAACTGATAGATAAATTCTCTGAGCATGAAATAATTTTTAAATTTTTAGTTTAATCTAATTTATTTTTGAGGCAGAGTCTCCCTGTGTAGTTCACACTGCCTTGAACTCAAGGCAATTCCCCCTGCCTCAGCCTCCCAAGTATTGGGATTAAAGAATGTTTGTGGGAGGTTTTTTTTTTAAAGGCAACTTGAGGGTCCGGCAAGATGGTTCAGTGGGGGCCGGCGAGATGGTTCAGTGGTCTAAAGCGCCTGCTTAGGAGGGCTCAGGCAACTGCGGGGACTGCAGTTCGATCCCCAGCACCACATGCTGCGCCAGCACCACCACCAAGGCAGGCTGAGCCAGCCACAAAAATAAATAAATAAAGAAACAAACAAACACAACAAGCAAATAAATAAATAAATAAAATTTTTTTTTTTAAAAAAAAAGATGGTTCAGTGGTCTAAAGCACCTGCTTAGGAAAGCTCAGGCAACTGCAGGGACTACGGTTCAATCCCTGGCACCACATGCTGCGCCAGCCCCACCCCCAGGGGAAGGCTGAGCCAGCCATAAAATAAATAAATAAAGAAACAAACAAGCAAGCAAATAAATAAATAAATAATTTTAAAAAATAAATAAATAAAGGCAATTTGAATAGAGATGGTACCAGGACAAGTGAGAGCCAGATGGGCACTGAGTGACTCTGTGCCTTGCTGAGAAAAACAAGTAAACATGGGCAAAGGAGCTCCTAAGAAGCCGAGAGGCAAGATGTCATCCTGTGCATTCCTTGTGCAAACCCCCCGAGAGGAGCACAAGAAGAAGCACGCAGATGCCTCTGTTAACTTCTTAGAGAGGTGGAAGACCATGTCTGCTAAAGAAAAAGGAAAATTGGAAGACATGGCAAAGGCAGACAAGGCTCGTTATGAATGAGAAATGTAAACTTATATTCCTCCTAAAGGAGAAACAGAAAAGAAGTCCAAGGATCCCAGGGCAACCTAGAGGCCTCCTTCGGCCTTCTTGTTCTGTTCTGAGCATTGCCCAAAAGTCAAAGGAGAGCATTCTGGCCTCTCCACTGGTGATGCCGCAGAAAAAAACTGGGAGAAACATAGAATAACACTGCAGCAGATGACAAGCAGCTGTAGGAGAACAAGGCTGCTGAGCCGAAGAGAAGTATGAAAAGGACATCGCTGCCTACCGGCCTAAAGGAAAACCTGATGCAGCAAAAAAGGGAGTCGTCAAGGCTGAAAAAAATCCAGAAGGGGCCAGGGAGATAGCTCCATGGCACAAGTGCCTGCCTGGCAAGCACAAGATCGTGAGTTCGAACCCCAGTCCCACAAAAAACAAAAAACAAAAAAGCAAGAAAAAGAAGGAAGAGGAGGAGAGGAAGACCAGAAGGAG
>PVKN010040724.1:0-10671 GCA_004027915.1 Capromys pilorides
AAAAAAAAAAAAAAAGTTATGAACAAAAGCACAAGTTCCCCTTCTTAAAAAGCCAAGTTTCTAGAAGATTGGCCTAAAGAACTAGTGTGTGTGAACTTCAGGAAGGTTGGGGCAGCCGACACAACAAAGCCCCAGCACTATGAGCCCAGAGAGGACAAAACCTGAGCCGGACAGGACACCCCCTCCCTGCCCCCCACCCCATTCCCATCACAGCTGCCCCACCTTGACCAGTTTGTAGAAGGTCTCGTAGATGAAGATGAGGGAGATGAGGAAGGCGAAGATCTCCTGCGTGAAGCGGGACACGAAGCGCACCAGGAAGCTCCCCTCCAAGGCCACCATGAGCAGGGCCAGCAGCACCAGCCAGAAGCCAATCCACACCCGGCCCACCAGGTACTCCAGCTCATTGCTTCTGCAGAACTGCACGGGGGAGGCAAGGAGCCATCAGGGCTCTGGGGACAAGGGGGAGGAGCACGGGAAGAGGACAGGCGGCCCAAGAAGAGCCCTACCGTGTAGAAGGCCTCCTCAAAGACCAGCAGCGGCCCGGAGAAGCCGATCACCAGCAGGGGCTGGGCCCCCAGCAGGCAGAAGATCACCCCCTGGAGCGCGGTGGACATGATGAGCTCGGACACGCCTATCAGGTCGTGAGTCTTCTCTCCTGGGGACGCGAGGGCAGGCTCAGCGGCTGGGCCCTGGGCTCTGTACACCCTGCCCCTCCCCAGAGCAGGCCCTTACCCAACAGCCCCCCAAAGGTGATGGCTGGAGACAGGGCTGCGAAGTAGATGAAGATGACAGCGGCGAGGCACTGGGGGTCAAGCCCATCGCGGAAGTCACTCAGGTAGTGTGGGTAGCGGCGCTTCACGTCACGGATCAGCCCCCCAAAGGGCCGGCCCGTCCGCCGCAGGGGGTCATCTTCCACTGCGTCCACTGCCTCTACCATCTGCAGGAGCGCTGCAGACCAGGCCTCCGTCAGGGCGCCCGTGGGCCTCGAGCCCACCCACCCGCTCCAGCCCCGGGCAGCCCCGACGGGCCCAGGTCGCCACCACGTACCCTTTTCCTGGGCAGACTTGGGCTCCAACCCGGCCCCCGGGGGCAGGAGCCGACCCTGCTCCTCCCGCTTCTTGAGCATCTGGCGCTGGAAGTGGGCTACGGAGTGCAGCAGCTCCTCGCCCTGCACTTCTGAGGGCGGCAGCACCACGCTGCAGTCCAGGAAGGCATTGATGGCCGTCAGCAAGTCTTCGCGCTCGTCCGCCAGGTAGGCTGCCTCGTGGAATTGCTGCCAGAGCAGGACGGGTCAGGGAGGGCACCAGACGGGGCTGGGTGGGGGCGGGGGGAAGACGCTGCCAGGAGCCCAGGTTGGGGTGGGTCCAGGGACAGGTGCGGGTGGTGCCTGGCTGACCTTGTCGGACATGAGGGTGGAGATGGAACGGCCAATCTCGTGGTAGTCCATGTTGGCACTGCTGGGGCCCAGCAAGAGGAAGAGGAAGCGCACGGGCACGGGCACCTCCAGCACCGCGTCCAGCTCCACAGCCTCCCGCAGACGTACGAAGGCCATGGTGGGGCGGGAGAGGAACTCCACGCAGCCTAGGGGCGTGGGGCTGTGGTGGGCACAAGCACGCAGCAGGACTCTTTCCAGCCCCAGCCTGGGGAGTCCTGAGGCCAGGCCACCAAGTCCCCAAGCCCCGGACCCTCCTACACGTACCCACGAGGACCACAGTGGCCTCCGCATTCTCGGGGATCTTCTCCAACAGCTTCAACTCATGCTTGGACTTGGAGCGGGTGATGCCCACCGGGGGAGCTGGAGGTGGCAGTTCACGCTAGGGGGACAAGAGTGGGGCTCAGCCCAGGCAGCCTGCATACCCGCCCACACCCCGCACCACGGCCTGGACCCCTGTACGCACACTCGGGCATGCTTATGGCCCATCGTCTCTCACCTCTCGCTCCACCTCCAGCCGGGTCTCAGGAACCCCGCCAATGAGTGGTTCGGTCACATGGGGGTCACTCTCGGCACCTTGGGCATGATGATGTCCCAGCAGGGAGCCCAGGGAACCTGCTGAGATGTTGCGGGGAAAGGAGAAATCCTTCTCGTCGCTTGGGTGGCTGTGGAACAGAGGTCAGGAAGAGTAAGGGGCAGCAATGGTGGGGCCGGGCATGGGGGACAAGCCACAGAGGGGTCCCCCACCCCTCGAGCTGCACCTGTGTTTCAGCAGCAGGGCCCGCAGCACGTTAGCTCTGTCCTCAGCCTTGATCTGGTCGGAGATGACCATCTGCTCCACCACCTGGTGGGCCACCCCGGGCAGGGTCTGCTGGTCCAGGTCCAGAAGCACGGCCCCTGTGAAGGAGGGGGAACCTCATCCCTGGGCAGAAAACTGCTGTGGGGACGGAAGGTGAGGGAGAGCCAGGGCAGGAAGGGGCAGCCAGGTGGGCACAGGGTTGCGGCCTTGAGACAGCGGCCTGGGCTTGAGTCCTGCTCTGTCCCAGAAGCCCGTCACTTCACCTCTGCGGCCTCTTCTGCTTTCTTTTTGGGAGTAGGATCTGCTTATGCAGCTCAGGCTGACCTTGACCTGGAGTTGGTTTTCTGCCTCAGTGTCCCCAGTGCCTGGATTATACCATGCCCAGCTCTTGGGACAACTGCTCCCTATCCTCATCTCCACCCAGGAAGGCACTGAGGCCAGTAGAGATCCCCAAACCTCGACTATCAGACCCCACTTCAGAGAGTAATAGGCTCCCCACTCCAGCTGAAACACCTTTGCTGGTAGGAGGTGTTCCTCCTAGTGGGCCAGGGCTCCTCTGTGGTGCCAGCTCCAGCCCCTAGAATATGACACGCCTGCGCTGTGGCCCTGCCAGGAGACACCTGAGGACCCCTTCCACCCTAGGCTTCGTGACTTCCCACTGCTCCACTTAGCAAGCCCGCCCAAGCCAGGTGCCGTGGCTCACCCACAGAGTCCCAGTGTTGTGGGAGGTGGAGAAACAACAACTCAGTGAGATCCTGCCCCTCACCCCCCTTTCTGGAATAAGGTCTCACTATGCAGTTCCAGCTGGCCTTGAACTCACTTTGTAGCCCAGGCTGGTCTCTAATAGGTTCTGGCCCTAGGATAAACTGCTGAATTATGGGGGTCATCAAACACGGCTGAAACCCTTAAAACTACAATTTTTCTTTCCAGTGACATTTCCTCCTCCTTCCCCACTCCAGTCCTGGGCACAATTTTCTCTCACTCCCCATCCCCCCACCCTCACAGGAGAGAGACCCTGATCAGCTCCTTGCATGTAACTGAAACTGACCCTCTAGCTCCACCCTTAACAAAAGCCCACAGAAATCTCAGCTTTCTTTGTCTCAGGTCAGAGGATCCTCCCCATCTGCCCTCGATCCTCTCCTCTCCATGTCTTTGGGGTTAAGAAAGGCTTCTTGTATCTTTCCTCCCTGTGTACTGCACGGCAGAAAAACCTAACAGTCTCTCGCAATGATCCATCCTCCTGCCTCAGCCTCCCTAGTGCAGGAATTATAGGCATGCGCCATCATGCCTGGCTAGGTCCTGTTTCCTAATAAATTAAAAAAGGGTTGAGAAAGTGGCTGAGCGTGATGGCCCTGGTTTCAATCTCCAGTACTGCCAAAAAAATTTAAAAAGAAAAAGTCCTTTCAACTCTATCAGGGTGTTTATCTGACAAGGTCAATTTTCAGAAACAAAGAACTGAAGAATAAACAGAAGCCAAGACTCTGCAGTAGCCAAAGCAGATCACTAAGCCTAACGATAAAACGCATACACCTCACCCAAAGCAAAGTCACTAAACTCCTAGTTCAGAAAAAATTCTAGGGGTCAGGGAGATAGCTCCATGGCACAAGTGCCTGCCTAGCAAGTTCAAGGTCATGAGATTGAACCCGGGTCCCGCGCCAAAAAAAAAAAAAAGGAAAAGAAAAAATTCTACAAGGTTTTCAGTCCTTAGCTGCTTAGAAACCAGACATACTAGAAAACTGGGAGTGATTTCCTCCTTGACAACAGCAAGGCATAAATCAGCAACCAGGGCCTCTGAGCCCTGAGGGGAGGTTGTTTTAGTTTCCTCTGTGCAGACGTACAGGTTACCTCATAGTCCCTGAATTCCCTAAGGTGCTAGGGAGGCATGCCAGGAATTCTAGGAAGCTTTCCATGAAGATGGTCCACCCCTACCTTTGGCGATCTGGGAGCAGAGAGTTTTATGGGATTTAGGGGCCAGGGTACCATGGGCCAGGGTCCGTCGCAGCTCCAGGAGGCTTCGAAAGGACAGCGATGCCACGTGGGGCTTCCCCCAGCGCTCGGTCTCTTCTTCCACATCCTCCTCGAATTTGATCCAGCGAGCTGTCTCCCGCCACTGAGGCTCCTGGTTTTTGTCCAGCAGCAATTCATTGAGCTCCACAAACACCTTGGGGCAAGATGCAGCACATAAGCCAAAACTGGACTGTAGTCGGGCCTGGGACAAGTGTCACTGAAAGGCACAGTGACCAGGGGCACAGTGGATGGCACGTCTTTGGGCAAGACTTGCCAAAGGCCCAGGGACCTGGAACAAGTAACTGACCAGCCCAAGTCTGGGATTCTTGTCTGCAAAATGATAACAAGGACACCGACCTCTAGGGCTGGGATGAGGGCTATGGAAAGAGGCTACAGAGCCAGAGCTGTGGCACCTGTCCACAATCCCAGCACAATCCCTGATGCAAGCTGAAGGCCAGCCTGGGTGACACAGTGAGTTCAAAGCAGCCAGAGCTACATGGCAAGACTCTGTCTCACAAAAGGCAAACAAAACCCCCAAACATCAGGCCCCTCTACTTTTCCTTGTATGGATTCAGGACTGGCAAAACTACCTGCAAAGAGCAGAATGGCCACTTTCGAGGGTACTGCTGGGGTGGGGTGTGGCGGGGCAGGGCAGGAAGCAACTTGCTGAGGGTGGAAACCATCACTAGCCAGTAGCTGTCCAAGCGCACAGCCCAAGGGGACGAGGCACGGGTGTAGTTTACTGTAGGGCAATTAAAGCTCAATAAAAATACCTAAAAATATACTTGGAGTCCAAGACCAGGGCTCTCTGGTCTAAGACAGGCAGTATCGTGAAGAAACTAGGTGACCTTGGCCAAGTCACATTTCATCATTTATGGCTGTCACCTTCACAGCTTGCTGGAGGACCAAGATATACAGAGGTGACTCAGTTTGGAAAACAAAGTGCCTGCCCAGGCTGGAGGGTGCAGAGCTGTGATCCCAAGACTTTCAGGGCTGGGCAGTGCCAGCCTGAACTACACAGCAGGGCAAAACCTGGCTCAAACAAAAAATAAAGAACTCGGAACAGAAAACAAAACCAAATGTAGTGCTGCTGCTCAGAGTCCCCTCTAGCCAGGAGAGTTCTTTGCACAAAGCAAAATAAAACCTCTCCTCCTCAGACTAATGCCACCAGCTAGCAAATGCCTTGACACACCCATCAGCCAGGTGTCAGGTGAAAATTAACGACTGCAACACCTGGGAATGGCACCCGTGTAGGCCACGCCACGATGCCCGCATCAGTCTCTGCTCCTGCAGTCTCATGCAGTGCACAACCCACCCATCGCAGGGTGCTGGAAGTCACTACTGAGGGAGAGGAGAGGCTGGGAGGTTGAGACCAGTACCTCGTGGGGCTTGTGGGGGGGCCGGGGTCGGGCCCGAGGCGTCGGGCCAGGCTCACGCCCCTCCCTGGAGCTCTGCGAGGACCCTTTGGCATTCTTCCGCACCAAGTGCCGCCGTACGCCAGGCACGTCCTCGAACCGGTGACCTGGGCAAGGGCAGGGCCAGGGCCAGGCTCAGGCTCCGGGGCTTGCGCTCCCTCGCCACCACCAGTGGGCATGCTCCGCCCCGTACGCACTCTTCATGAGATCCAGGTCAGCAGTAGCTAGCGTCTGAGCCTCGCTCTCGTCGGTAGGGACCCGGGGCAGCCGCGCCTGCTCCACCCCGGTCATGCTTCCGATTCGCCTTCGCTCCTGAAGATTGTAGCTGCGATGCCCAGGCGGGCCTTTGGACAGGGGGCGCCCTGAGGCACCGCCATCGTCACCTCCCGCCGCGCCACTGGCCGCCAGGACTGCTTCTTCCACCGGGGTTCTGCAGACAGAGCAGCCCAGAGATAGAAAGAGCTGGCCTCCCTGCCACACAGGAGAACCCTGGAGAGGGGACCTCGGGGAGGCCACCACGCTCTTAGCTGCACATAAAACACCCAGCAGCACGTGTTGGGGAAAGTGATGTTTTGAGAAAGTGCTAGTACAAGCCGTGGTTTATAACAGGTGGTGACTGCGTCCTCAATGTTGCTAGTCCTTCCCCTGCCCTTTGTCCCTCCCAGGTGCACCTCAGACTGAGATATGAAAGAGGTTCACAGGGTCCCCCGTTCTTGACCCCACCAACATCAGAGCCCATGCCAAACTGTCCCCCACCTCCCCACACAGACAGTTCCATGCCCAAAGCCCACGTCTCCTCCAGGAACGAGAGCCTTCCGGCCCTACCCCACCCAGTGCCCTGGCCTGACCATAGCCTTGCCCGCTTCTCTCTTCCTATCTCCCATGCCTGGCTTTCCCTGAGGCTCCATGGCACATGGGCACTGACCTAAAGAGGCCCTGTGCTCTTTACTTTTCGGTACCCATAATTCTTCACAGTGCCTGGCACCCAGAAAACAACATGTCCATGATAGTCATGACCTTGCGACCTCTTTTAGAGTCACTGGCGGCTAGTGGCTTCCAGCCCCTATCACCTGCTACTATTGATGCTCTGAACAACCCAGGCCACTGGGTACAAGTGACATTTCTGTAACCATTTCTGGTCACTTGGCTCCCAGAGGACACTGTCTCCCCAGGCATTAGAGTGGTCTCCTAGTCTTCCCAATCCCTAGAGGCCCCAGTAGGTGTCAGGAGGTCACTAGGACAGTCTCCAAGCCAGCACCTGGAGGAGGGGGTCAGCGGTACGGCTGGGGGACGAGGTGGAGGACAGTATCCATTACAGCCAGCCAGCCAGCCAGCACTCAAGGCAATTAAGGCACCTACCAAGCAGCTGCTGGCACACAGACGTGGGATCTGAACCCCAGCCTGATGAATCCTTTTATTTCTGCACCTTCCCCACCCCAGTACTGGAGTGCCTGCTTGGGACCCTAGGAGGAAGGTGCACTCACCCAGGCTGGGCCCTTTTGGCGGCCTGGGGCGCTGTCTCCTGGTGGGATAGCTCTGTAGGGGGAGATGGACTGGTCCTCTCTGCCTTCCGGTCTGCGCCCTCATCCTCCTGGAGAAAGAACTGCAACAGGGCCCCGTAAGGGCCTATGAGGCTGGGCAGAGACCCTGGGGATATCTCCCAGGAGCCTGGGCCACCCCTTACCTGCACCGAAGATGGTGTGGAGGTAGGGGACGGCTGTGTGAGCACCCGGGCCCCTTCAGCCTCACTGGTCTCATCCTCATCTTCTTCTCCTTCTTCAATAGTGGGGGTTTCCCCAGTGGGCGTGGCTCCAGGGCGCCTGCGAGGCTTCCGGCCTGGGCCCTGTGGGGTCTTGCGGCGGCGGGCATCGGGGGGCAGGTGAGTGGACAGCGGGTGGTGGATGTGGTGGGAAGACTGGCGGTGGTCTGTGGGAAGGCAGGGTTTGGCTGCCAGTGGGCACCTCACCCCTCAGCTGCCATTCCAGCCCCTAGTCCCGGCCCCACTCGCTGCGCCCCTGTCCCCTGGGTGCTGAGCAGTGAGGCCTAGGCCCCCAGCCGCCCCTCCCTCGCTGGCCCCTCACACTCAAAATCTTCCTCGCCATAGCTGCGGCCCAGCTCCTCCCCTCCGCGGGATCCAGCCTCCTGGAGGATCTCCTCGAACCGCTCCACGCCCAAGGTGCGGTGAAGGTCGTCTTCCTCCTGCTCTGGGAAGCCAGGTGTCCCAGGGCCCACGATCTCTGACTCTGGCTGCGGGGAACAGGCGTGGAGAACACACAGGACCTCACTGGGGCTGCACTGCCATGCTCCACTTGCCCAGGGCCAGCTCTGTCCTCCAATCCCAGAAACCCAGTCCCCTTTGGGCAACCTGTCCCCTCCCGGCAAGTTGTTCCTCTCAATGCCAGGGATCTGGTGCCCTGCAGTAGCTGCCTGTGCCCTGGGCTCCCGGCTGTGGGGATCCCATCTAAATATCCGCCAGTGTCAGTTCCAAGGCAGGGGGCCCGGCCCACCCTGGAAGTCCCAGCACCAATCCTGCTTCCAGCCAGTCTGCAGCTGGAACGAGTGTATGTGAACCAGACGGTTCTCTGAGCAGACGAAAGAACTCCTCTGGCTGCAGGACAACTGCTGAGCCCCCCAAAAAGTAACTTTTGGGAGCGCCCAAGCTAACTGACCTCGAGTAGGTGAGAATTAAACCCACCTTACCCTGCCTAGACCAGAACGTGTGAGCATCCAGGGGCCAGGGGATCCCCCACTCCTCAGCAAGCGCCCACACCCGGCTCCTCGGTCGCTGGCCCCGCCCCTCACCCCACCCCCACGCCCCCCACCTGAGTCATCCTGCGGGAGCGAGCTCAGCCGGCAGCACCAGCGGGCAGCGCTGGGCAGGGACTGCGGCGTCTACCGAAGCTCGGCTCAGCTTAGCGGCCGCGCCTGGCGGGCGGCCTTGGTCCAGCCCCCCACCACCACCCCCTACCGGTCTCAGCTCCAGGCACCGCCAAATATTTGCTCAAGAGTTCCCGGACTTGAAGGGCATCGGGACCTCCAAGGGCGGGGGTATGAAGCCCCCCATGACAGTGCCAGCCGCAAGAGCCAGGAAGGGCAGAGGAGGAGAAAGGCGGGTCTTGGGGAGACGGGAGGGGTGTAGGGGTGGGGAGGGGCCTTCAGTGGTTAGGATCAGCAAGTACTGGGCAAGGACTCGGGATGGAAGATGCAAGGATCAGGGGGTTGGCACCTGTCCACCGCCGGCTGGAACCCGACCTCCCCACACACCAGAAGCACCAGCCCGCAGGAGGGGGAGGGCGCCCGGGACTGAGGGCGGCGCACGCCCCTCGCACCTGAGGCCGCAGGAGGAAGTCCATGGCCGGCGGGCTAACCCTGGGAAGGAGGGAGGAGGGCACCTGTCCGCTCCTTTCCCGGTCACGTGCCTCGCAGGACCACAAGTGACCAATGCAGGGAGTTAGATTGTGGCCCTGGGGTTAATCATTATAGACTCTTTAGGAAAATCAGGAGGGGGCCGGTGTGGGGTGGTAGCCACGTGGGGGACGGGAGGGTGGGACCAGAGTGACATGTGGGGTCGGGGGCGGGGCCATGGGCGGGCCCAGTCACGACCAGAGAGCTGAGCCCCGACCGCTATGCGTGCACCCTTACCTCAGGCCCGGTCACAGGGGGGTCACCAGGTTTGTGACCCAGGGTCCTCCAAGTTCTGCCCAGCTGTGGCTCAACAACCACCTGAGTCTTCATAAAGAAGACTGAAGACAGACAGCTAGCTGCCCCTATTGCAGCAGCGCCCCAACATACGTGCAGGTACAAGGTCAGGGTGCAAGCAGCACCTCTGTGGAACCCACGCCAGGCTGACTTTCCGGGCCTCTGCAGGGCCCCTCCACACGCCCCCACGCCTGCCTGGCAGGACCCAGGCCTGGGCACCTGGATCAGTACTCACTCACCGGGTGGAAAGGGTCTGCGCCCGACGCAGGGCGCCGGGGGGCGCTGCTCATGGCCAAATCCTATCCCTTTTCACTATCGCTGCGACTTTCAGAGCAACGAGGTGGAGGCATAACCTGGATGAGAGACAGGACCGGTCACCATTGAGAGCAGAGCTGCCCGGATAGGTAGGAGCCCGCAGCAGCCCGCCACATGGCTTCTCCTACACTAGGAAGGGCCTCGAAGTGGCCCTCAGGGGTGCCAGAAGCAAAGAGGAGTTATTTATAGGAAGGAAAGAGAACAAAGGCACACAGGAGAGGACTGAGGCACGGGGGAGCCACAAAGGGCCCAGAGAAGCAGGAAAAGAAGGGAAGGGGGAGGGGCTGCAGAAACCGGGGGAGGAAGGAGTCAGGGCCTGGCCTGGAGAGCCACAGACCAAGGGGAGAGTGATAAAGAATCGGACAGGAACGGGAGTGAAGAGGAGTGAAGGCTGGCAGAAACGGGAACCCAGTCGTGGTGGCCTGGAGGTGGGCCTGAGCTCAGAGAGGGGTGTGGTGTGGAGTGAGACACCCCCCCGGGGTGTAAAGGAGGGGGCAGCGGAAGAATCTGGACAGAGTTCAAGACAGCAAGCAGGGGGCCTGCTAGTGGGGATGGGCACCCCCTCTCCAGCTGTGCCCACAGGCTGAAAGAAATAGGCTCCTGAGGTGAAGGGCACGGGCCCAGTTCTGCGCAGCAGCAGGCGGGAGGAAGGGGCAGGCGGTGGGCACAGGCTGGGCAGAGCTTTATAATGGTGGGGGGCACGTGATGGCTGGGAGGGGTGGACAAGAAGCCCTAAGGTTCTGCCCCTTTGAGGGGCAGTCCCCATTCCTCCAGTCCCTAGTCTGGGGCCAGGAAAATCTGAGTGGCAGGAGGGCCGTGGCCTCCTGACTCTGACTGTAGGGGAGCTTGGGCAGCTAGGGGTGGGGGTAGGGGCGCTGCGTGTTAGGGGTGGGGGCTGGAGCAGAAGCAGAGGGCTCCCAGCCAGTGCCAATGAGGGCACCCATTCCCATGGGGCAGCACTCAAGCCTCTAGTGACATAGCAGGCAGCTACCCCATGTGTGGGC
>PVKN010040725.1:0-10671 GCA_004027915.1 Capromys pilorides
GCATAATTTAAATATTCACTGCACAGAAGGTGTTTAGGTTCACAAACATCTGATACTCAAATGTTTAGGCATGATTGAGAAGGGTCTTCATCACAGTGGCTTTGGTAATACATACAGATGGAAATGACATAATTTAATTCTATTATACACAATTAATTGCACATTGCCTGTCATTAGGTTACTCACAATTTAGAATTGATATTAGATAGAGGGTTACAGATTTCAACTGAGTTACAGAAATAATACCAAATCCTTAAGAGCACACCTCGATAGGACTACTTTGAACTGAAGAAAAACAGTTTGATATAGCCAAAGTTAATGTTAAATGGATAAAATTATACTAAATTTCAAAAGTTTCTGCTTCATTCAGGATCCATGCAAGAATGGGTGACCCGCATATTAGGGTGTCACAGGAAGGTAAGAGTCTTGCCTTGATCAAGGTGTGGTGAGGAGCTTCACTAAATTATTCCCTAGCAGTATTCCCTAGCATCATTGAACTCCTAGGTCTAAAGGAATAAAGAAACAGCTTTGTTGAAACCTAAAGGACCTATATGGAGAGAAACAATTCAGATGAATCACAGAGTCTACAGGCATGCAACAGTGAAGCAACCCCCCAAGGAGGGAACCGGATGCTCCAACTGAATTGTCTTTCCATCCACTCATCAGTCCAGGCTTCAAGTGGGCCAGATCCAAGAATAAGCCATGTACAGTGGTGATCATCGGTTCCATTCATAAAACTCAGCACCCAAGACCCCAAGCAGAGTGAGGAAAGAGGGGAAAGATAGAGATTAAACCAGAGAAAAGACAGATAGGAGTTGTCCAAGCATATCTCTTTCACAAAGAATAAGAATTGAGAACATATTTTCAGTGAGTTTTAATTCTTTCAGTATGGTGGCATATCTAACTTAGGACACCAGTGGCATATATGTTTTCACTTATGATTGTGTAGAGAGAGAGCTGGGAAATACTGAAAATAGGTAGAAGTATTGAGAACAAATGAGTATTTGGAATCCAAATACTCATTTCTTCTATATTCATTTCTGAGTGCTCTTTGCATTTTTCTCAACACTATCATTTTCTAAACTCTTAAAAGTATTAGAGTAAAATGTTAAATTGTACTATAGAAAATATTATAATTTATTCAAATCTCTACCAGAGAATGACTCAAATGATTTTTAGTATCATTTTTGTTCTGCTTGTGACAAGCTTCTAACCCGAGGCAGGTTACCAAACATATTTTTTAGTTCTAAATTTCTTTAATTCACGTAGCAGATCATAGGGGGTGCTAGTTCATAGGATGGTTGTGCAGATTAACAGAGTTCAAATAAAATATTTTAAAATGTTTCCAGTGCTAGCTAATAATGGTAACAATGTAAGAGCATTAGTTCCAATTTGTACTATTTGGAGAGTCTACTGGTGTCTGTGAGGAAGCAAATAGCTCCCAGAGTGTCTCGCTATTGGGTAACAATCTTAGTAGGAATTGGAGTTAGGCTACATGAACTACCTTCCCTAACCCCTTTGCCAAGTATAAGTCAGATGGGCACTAATCTTAAGAAATATAGATCTGCTTCATTTAGGGGTTTACAGAACTTTAAGGATAAATTTTACTTCTGAACATGGTTTGGCAAATGGAACAGAATGATCTAGAGCCATATTTAAAAGAGACTTTCCCAGAGGTAGAGTTCATACTGTGTTTGGTTTGTTTACTTAAAGTATCCATAAATATGAAATGGATACCTTTTTCCAAAATAGATCTCACACTTAAGACATGTTTCTGAGCAACAAAAAACAGTATTTGCAGATTTTAAAACCCCATGATTTACCTATTTTTGAGTTCTGAGATACCTCAGGAAAGCATCATCAAGCACAGTCCTCAACCTGAGCTCAGGCCCTGCTCACTTCAGACTGTCTTTGACTCTTGCAAAAAACAACATCTTCCTTGATAAAAATAGATTATTAGCTTTCTTTGTTTGGATGCAATCAAACACTGTAAGAAGCAAAAGACATGTGGTAAAGACAGATAATCAGCTAACTGAAGCTTTCACCACCAAATAACCTAAGAAACTGAAAAGATATTGATTGAGAGAGAGTAAGGGTACAAGTACTTTATTGGAATTAGAATTCACCTTTTGAGAGCTATTGTGAGGGTAACATCACCTTGTGTTGGGATCATCTGTACTTCTCCACAAAATCAGAGACAATTAGATAGTCTCAGTACAACTGTTGCTCAAGCATGCATGAAATTTTTTAGATATTTTTAAAAATCTTCTGAAAGATGCAGTCATCTGCCCCAAGACAGAAGTCTAGGAAGCACTTTGTACTGTATTAATATCTGCAGTTTGCCATCTAATCCATCACTAGAAGTAGTGATGCCTTCTGCCTGCTAAAAGATGTCAAGGAAATCAATTGTCATTGTCAGTGATGGGTCTTTCAGGTTGTCTGGAAGACTGAGAGATCAGGAAGTACAAGGAATGAAGAGCTATGTGAAGGTAAAGTAACAGAGCAGAGGCAATAAAACATAGAGATTTGCAGAAGAGAATGGGGAGGTAAGGAGGGCCCGTGGTATGAAGACAGAAAGCCAGAAATCTTGATGTTTCCAATTTTAGGAAACCTGATCTTTGTTGACTAACAAAACCGCAGAATTCTTTTTTCCTGGCACAGCAATACCAACAGCAACACCAGCAATAACTTTCTGTAACTCTTACTATTTGTCAAGCATTATTGTACTCGTGTCTATAATGATATTACAAATTTTATATAATTATAAATAACTTACAGGGTGGATAATGTCATTTACCCATTCTACAGATCAAGAAAGTAAGGCATAGAGAGGCCACATAACTGATTAAGGTTAGATAACTGATTGTGGTATAAATTGTTACTCACATTTATACTGTCTTACTAAGATCTATATTATGAATTTAAGGTGTTGGGTGTGTGCTTGTGTGTGTGTATGTATGTGCGTGTTTACATTTTTAAAGGTGTATAAATAGAAAAAGTTCTTTAGGACTGACTATAGTTTTATCACTGGACATGGCAACTTCATGTGAAAATATAACAGGATGTGAGGATCGTCACAAAGTAAAATACCAACACTTTCTATAGGCTGCATGTGACCTATGGGCTGCATGTGACCTTGTCGTGAAGCAGATAATGACACAATGGTCAGAACAGCAGGATATAGTGATGCATGGATGCTAGAGGAAAGAAAAACCAACGTTTCTACATTTGACATCAAAGATACATTTAGTGATGCTCTGATTTAACTTTCAGATGGCTTATGTTTGTTTGAGAGAGTTTATTGGTACTAGGTAGCAAAATCATGCTGCGTGATCCTGGCAGAAACCAAATCACAGAGAAAGGTTGGGTACACATCTAAGTTCATGCAACTTTCAAGGACCCTGGATTCCAAACCAGGCTTCCCTGACTTCTACATCTGTGGTCTCAGCTACTAGCCTTTTTTGTTTTTAATTTTTATTCTTTTGCTTTCATGATCATTCTTTTGCCCCCTCCACATTTTGTTTTTTTCCCTTAAGAAACAGTAGAGTGGTTGACGCAAAGGTGACATGGTGACATTTAATGCCTATTTGTAAAAATGAATAACCATGTGAGGGATGTTCAAGATATCTATTAAATGACTTTTCACACTAGACTTCCCTGGGATGTTGTGTCCCTTCTAAGAGACAATACACTGACCACCCAATAGTGAATCATCTTAAATAAGTAAATCACACTCTATCTCTTTGTATAGTGACACACATTTGGCATAAGGCTGGTCCTTTCCTGTAACATTCTAGACACTGATTTTAGAAGTTGGTTGGATGGCTATTTATTTATTTATTTATTTATTTATTTATTCTGAGTAATGTGACAAGAATAATGTTAAAAGTCCCAGTCCTAGTTTTCATGGTATTCTTCTCTCTAGTGATATTAATAGCAGAACCTGAGCACATTGTGGTTATAACATCTATTAAAGGATAGCATAGTTTAAAAATAAAATAAGGAAGCAAGAGACACTTAAATATCATAGTATAATCTTAGAGTTCATTTCTCACTTCTCTCCACTTAATTTATTAAGAGAAAAATAACTCTGATAGATACAAGGTGGCAGTTGTGATCATTAACAGAAAGCTATTGCCTGTGGGTATGCAATAAAATATGGTACATATTGATTCTTTTTAATGTTAACTATTTTGAAGTTGTGATTGAAAATTACTGTTGGATTGCAGATAACACTAGCTGTGCTCCACAAACGATAAATATTGTAAATTGCTTATAAAAACAGTTAAGGTATTATTATGTTTGTGTCATTAGATTTACTTTACTGACATAAACAGTTCAAAACAACACACATTTGTGTGTAATTTAAGTACTATCTATTCAGCTTACTTTAACAAATAGCACTATACACTGTCCTTTATGCAAATTCAAGAATGCAGGCTTCTTTCAACTTGACTGAACAACCATTGCTTTTCTATTAAACGACTTTTCATATCATTTCAGCGCCACACTTTCAAAATTAACTTCTTTGTATGTTAGAGCAATTGCTCCTCCAAGAGAGAAAAAGAGAAAGAAATCAAGCAAATAGAAATGAAGAAGGCATTATTGGGCTTTGTATTCTGTGAAACAGTTTATATAAAATGAGTCAAGCATCGGAATGCTTCCAACCTTGTGGCAAAAAGGTCTCCTTGGTAGTTGGAAGAAATCTACATTAAAATCATCCAAACAGTTGTTTTCTGTGAAACTAGTTTTAACTAAATGGCCTAAAGGAGACGTTCACTGAAGTCATTTGTGAGCAGAGTCCCGGGCCAGCCTCCCACTTCACTCACCACAGCCCATAAAACTCTCAGAGCCCATCAGACAGCATTTTGGGGATGAATAAGATGCATGCTTTGAAGATTTCATTGGAAAATATTCTTTCTGATCCATATTTGTACAAATATTCTAAGTTCTCTTGCGCACAAAGTGAATGAAGGGATTTCTTTGATATTTGTAATAGGGCAATATATACTATTGAGTCACATTTAACCCTTAAAATATGGATCAGGGGGTATAGATTTATTTGTTTCATACTCTAAATGGCCCTTAGGATGGTGTCTCACTTTCCTATTTTCTTTGTGTAAGATTTAGAAAAGGATGGCTAGGAGTTAGAACTTTCCTCTTCTTGAAAAGCCTGTCACAATGCTTCAGGGTTACCTCTCAAAATGGGTTCTCCCTTGAGAGAGGCCCAGTCCCATCTCTGTCACATGACACTAAAATGGTTGCTTCAACACCAGTTGTTTTGGCACTCGAGAAGAACTGATACTGGAAATTTACCTAGGTGAGAAAATAAACATATTTGTTACTACAAACCCCTTCAATTCAGTTAGAGCTTGGCTGTTTGAAACACAGAAGTGGAAAATGTGTATTCTTAAAAAATAATATGAAAAGTAATATGTGGACACAATCCATAATTAAAAGCCTGTGAAAGAAGATGCTAAGAAATAATAGAAAATATTTGCATAAATAGAATAGCAACACTGATGTGTTTTTACAGTCATAAAAAAGAAAATCCTGTGGAATTATTCAAGAATTTAAATGCCCTTCCCTGGTTCACTTCTAGGCCCTGTGTTACAGACATAACATGAGACATATATTATATATCTTCACAAAAAGGTCTTCAAGGAAAACAATCAGTGATTTCCAATTAAGAGCACCTTTTTTTTCCCACAACAAAACAGCCCTTTATACTTTTGCAAAGTTAGTAACACATGACAAAAAAAGAAAGAAAGAAATATTTACACAAGATAGTTAGGATAGACATACAGCTAACTTTCTCTTAGCTCATTAAGAAGAAAGGTTTGTACTAATATTGTGTAGACAAAATAGCACGTATGCATCTTTCCTCTGAATAACTACTATGAAGACAACAATATGCAATGTGTTAATTATTGTAACTGCCCTTCTAACCTGTTTTGAAACTGTTTCATTGCTATTTTGTCTTTTTTCCTCATTAAAATGAATTTAAAAATTTACTCTGCATTTGTACATTTTGTTTCTAAGTTCTACCACGAAAGCTAATCTGTGGCCAAGTGTGGTGGTGCATGCCAATAGTTGCAGCACTTAAGTGGCTAAGGCAGGAAGATCATTGTGAGTTCCAGGCCAGCCCAGGCTACATCAAAAGTTCAAGGCAAACCTGAAGGAAAGAGAAAGGAGAAGAATAATTTGTGGTGTGAAGCTCATTTCCAGTAGATAGATGGATGTGTGTTTTGATTCATGACTTCGGACAGCAGCTGTTCATCTGAGGACCTGCGGCTGGCCCTCCCTACCCAGCCCCACAGGCTGCTTTGCTTGGTCCTTGCTCATTCACTCTCTGTTGGCTGCTCTATGCTTTTTGGCTTTAGAAGTAACGCTGGCTTTTCCACACTAGTAGAGTGTATGTTCCCCGCGTCCTTGAAGCATTCCTTTTGGCCCTGTTCAGTCACAATGCCCGTCTTAAGTCACCCACCTGGACATTGCATTGATAACTTGCTGTCAGCCACTCTCTTTACATGACCAACCCATTGAAGCCCAATTACCATAAGTATGACTTTCCTCTGGTGCACTGACAGTGCTCTGGGCCCTCATTAATGCAGATCATTTTGCCATTTAATTTTAAATATAGCATATAGGGGAGAATTGCCTAGGAACTGGATGTCACATCAGTGACAGGCCTGACCATAGCACAGAAGAGAATCCTGTGCAGGCTGCCATGCTCTGAGTTCTCAATTAGAATTTCAGGGGAGAAGCCAGAATTGGTCCCATAACAAGCGATCTCTCCTTTTCTCTTACACTTATTTTTCTACACATTGTAATTCTACTTTTTTAATCCTGCCATATCTTGCTTATTATTTTACACAGAGAGAAATATAAAACAAACTTCTGGATGCCATCATTGCAGGTAGATTCCTAACCAGTCTTCACTTTTCAGCCACCTTAGCTCCTGCCATTCTAATAGAATAAAATAATCTTCATATCTCTTCCATAATCAAAAAGATTTATCTTGATATGCTACTATCATAGTCTATTACATTTTTATCTCTATTTTGCTGTCCATATATATTTTATTTTTTCTATGTTATGTTTGATTTCAGATTCTAAAAGAGGGTCATGGGATAACATAATTCTTTTATCTTTTAGTCTTTTAGTATAAAAGAAGTGAATTGTTATGAGAGATGAATAATTTTTCCTTATTTTTCAAAATATCTTAGTAGAGCAATTTTTTCAACCTTAGTAAGTAGTTTAAAATGAAAACAAAAATAAAGCAGAGATAATATTGACTCTTCTCAAATCTAATTGAGTTCTTGGAAGGCTTGAGGTATCTATACTCAAATATGATGAAAGAAATTTAATACATTAGAAGTTAAATAGACAAAGCCATAGCTATCTAGCATCAGTGGAGAGTGGCATTACAAATAATTTTTTTTTCAAACAATGGAAGGTAAGCTTATTTCGGCACACCATTCTCCATTTAAGCTTCTCCTATAGGAAAGTCTTATTGAAGTGTAAGGATGCTATGTTCCAATTTTCTTAAACAGAGAACATCATTTAACCTTTTCTCAGTTTCTCGGGGTCATCAGTATGAATGCCAGATCCTGCATTTTTCAGTAATATGATGTTGCCCCAGCGAGCTGATGAGGGCACATGTAACTGTCTGGCTTGACACAAAGTGAGTTCAGACTGACTGATCCCTTAAACTTTCAATTTGATTTCATATATTCACCATCTCAGTCTTTTTGATATCTTCTGCCACTAACATGTGGACCCCACTTATAGCAATGTCCCCACTTGCAATTTGCCCTGAACTCATAAACCTGATCATTAGACTATATATTTGTATGCGCTTATGTGTATGCACATATGCATATTGTGTGTGTGTGTGTGTGTGTGTGTGTGTGTGTGTACATGCAGAATTCAGAGTTGAGGAAAAGCCTGAAGGAAGGGCTCTTGTACCAAAAATTGCATAGACTTTAATATGTAATTAATATGTTATTCTACTTCAAAAGTTTGTTATTTTCTTTAAGTTTTCATGTTTTTTTTCTTTTAATTGAAATACATGAAAATATTTCAAATTTAAATGAGCACTAGAAGCACTTAGGTGATTTTGCTTAAAAAGCACAGTTTGATTCTCATAATTTGAAGAGTCCCTGCCTGGCAAGCACAAGGTCCAGAGTTCAGTTCCCATCTGAGCTCAATTACATTGATAGATAGATAGATAGATAGATAGATAGATAGATAGATAGATAGATGTTACATATATATATATATATATATATATATATATATATATATATATGAGAGAGAGAGAGAGAGAGAGCACCCTGGGGATGAGGATGTGACTCTGTGGTGCAGTGCTTTCCCAGCATGCACAAGACCCTGAGTTCATAACTAGTTCCCAGGTCCACAGTATAGTAATATTTGAGGATCTGTCCAGGTAGTTAGAAATGTGGCTAGATTAGGAATCTGAAAATAAAAGTGTGTAAGGCAAAGCTATCTTATTGTATATTGTATACAGCCTGTGAAATAAGCTTAAACATTTATTTATTTGTTTCTACTTATTTATTTATTTAGGAGCCAGGGATTGAACTCAGAACCTTGTGCTTGCCAGACAAGTGTTTATGTCACTGAGCTATCTTGTTGGCCAGGTTTAAACTTTTATATGTTTGGGCAAAATAATATTTTTTTGGCATATTATGGTGATGTGAATTTCAAGTACCACTGTGAACAAATGAAGTCTTATTTAAACACAGTCATGCACATTGAGTTGCTAGTTGTCTGTAGTTACCTCTGAATTATAAGAAAGCTTGGTCCTATAGTTCTCTTTGTTCTGGATTATCCTATTCTAGGAGTAGATACTTGAAATATAGATAGAGTTGTACCCTAAAATCAAATGCCTTTTTCATCTTTCCTGAGCTTTTATCATACATTCTGGACAACTTTTGTACTTTGAGGTATGAGAACAAAATTAGCATGAATTTTCTTTACCTTTTTCACAATTTCATTTTTATCATAGATCTTAACAATCTTGGCATATTGTTTTCATTTATGAAGGCAAACACCTTGACATTTATATGTAAAGGAAGCACTACACGGCTTCTGTTTGTCATATTCTAATTACTAGTATCACCTATTCCTGGGCTCATCACTAAGCAAGAATTACTTGCATATAAGTACTGTGACTCTTGGAATGGTCAATTTGATAACTCAGATGATTACTATTTATGAGTAGTGTATACTCCATGGATACATTAGAGAAATAGATGATTCATGTTGCTGGGGGAAATGGAAAGGAATGGAGAGTGATGCCAATGCTACTTAGCACAAAGAGCAATTTGGAAATGTATTTCAGAATTTCCTGTTTAATATTTTTGGCCATGGTTTAACCTTTAATAATTAACTTGTGGAAATCAAAACCATGAATGAGGTGGCACTAATAGTGCTACAATGGAATCAGAGCAGCTAGCAAAGCTTTAGATATTTACAAGATCAATTTCAAACTCTTGACTTGTGTAATGGTACTTTATATTTGGATTATCTTTCTAAGTTGCAAAAGATTTAATTCTCTTTGGTCCCACTACGTGTGTGAGATAGATAAAAACATGTTGGCCCACCCTGCAGAGCTGAGGAGTCGTTACCCTACTCAGGGGAACTCAGGGAGAAGAAGAGTTTTTTAAAGTCACGTAGGCAGCATATAGGCTAGAGGAGATCAATTTAGAGAATGATGATCTGTCCCAAGCTTTTTCCTTTTTTTTTTTCTTTTTGAGGAACTGAGAATTGAACTCAGGCCCTTGCACTTTCCAGACAAGCATTTATTCTACTGAGCTATCTCCCTAGGCCCTTGTCTCAAGCTTTGTGACTAATAATAGACAATGTCAGGCAGAGCACAGTATCAAGGGCCTTTTCAACACATCACACTTTGCTGTGCTGCTAGAATTGCTGTAGTGACATTTCAACAGTTTTAACTGAATTATTTCAAAATTAGTGATGTTCTTTCAGTTTAATGGGTAAAACATTCTTAAAAGTAAGGAGGAGGACTGCACAAAAGCTCAGCAGACTAAATGCCTGCTTAGGCAAGCACAGGGACCAGGGTTCTATCTCAGGTACTGCATGTTTCACAGGTCCTACCCCCAGGCCCGCTGAGCCCTCCACTGAAACCAGGTGTGGTGGTGCACACCTGTAATGCCAGTGCTGGGAAGACTGAAAACAGAAGGATCACTGTGAATCTGAGCGCATAGTAAGACAGTGTACAAAACACATAAGTTAAAATAAATATTTAACTAATAAATAAAATAAAATAAAAGTAAAGGAGGTTCAACCCTATTTCATCTAGTATTTTCTTCCACAGTTTTAATACTCCCCCAAAAATAGAGAGAGCAGAATTCATATTTATTGAGAAGCAAATATTCTTCCTTCAGATTCAAATGTGATTTGCTAGCCTTTTTCCTCAATCTTATTTGATATAATACAGATTTCATTAAAAATGATATCTTCTTAGAATTAAAGGAAAGTTTTCAAACAACAATAAAAACTCATCACTGATAATCATTGCTATGAAGGAGATTTTTATTCTGTTGAAAATATTCATTTAAAGTATCCTTTAGAGTACATTGTATATTTGTGCCAAAGGTGTATAAGACTCATTTCACTGGGTTT
>PVKN010040726.1:0-10680 GCA_004027915.1 Capromys pilorides
CCTGACTTACAAAAATACTTCTTCCTCTACAGATGAAAACTAAAGAGAAATTGTTTTGGGTGTCTTGGCCCCGTAGTTGGAAACTCTGCAGAGTGTCATAATTTTCAAAAAAGTTAGGTGGAGTGGCTGTTGGATGACCATCCTGCCTAAGGGCAACAGTAGCTATAGCTATGCTAACAGAAAAGCCCACAAAACTAACTTTGGGGGCTGCAGAGATAACTCAGAAGTCTAAGTACCTGCTTAGGCAAACACAAGGACATAGGTTCTATACCCACATGCTGTGCCAGCCCTGCCCTGGGTACACCAAGCCAGCCGCCAAGGCCAGGTATGACGGTTCACACTTGTAATCCCAGCAGCTGGGAAACTGAAACGGGAGAATCACTATGAGTCTGAACTGCGTAGTGAAACCCTGTACCAAATACACAGGATAAAAAAAATTTTTAAAAACCCTAACTTTGGGATGAATACTCAAAGTCCTCACTTCCCATCAAGTCAGGGCTATCCTTGAGACAAAAGATTACTTGTGGATGACATGGGAATAGCTTTCAGAAGTACCAAACCATCCTTCTAGACACCCCTGAGGTTACAATCAAGCTTTGCACTGCCTTTTATCCTGCCTCGCTGTTGCCTACAGGCCCAGAACTTAGCCGCTCTTAAGAACCGCTGATTTCCCAGACCTACGCAAGCAGGCAGGAGGACATCAGTGACCCGCTCTTCTAAGGGGAGAAATGACTGCCTGCTGGAAGTAGTTTTATCTGCGAAGGATGTGGAAAGGCAGGCTTTAGAGTTGTCAGTTCACAGCAGGTCACTGAAGCCAAATCCCTTCCCCAGGGACCTCTGCTCAAAAAGCAGAGCTCATAGCCCTTGCTCAGCATTGCTATTAGGAAGAGGCAGGAAGTTAAATATTCTTCCAGATTCCAAATACACATTTCTGATGCTACGTGGTCGAAGCTAGAGACTGGGTGTGGTGGCACGTGCCTGTAATCCCAGCTCTGGGGAGGCTGTAAATAGGCAGAGCACTATGAGTCCAATCTAGTAGTGAGACCCTGAACAACCTGTAGACCCTTCCCTAAAATACAAAAAAAAAAAAAAAGCAGTTCCAAGACCAAGCTAAATATGAGCCCATCTGAGCTGTATGGGGGCCTTAACATAGCAGTGGACCTATGGGGGCCTTAACATAGCAGTGGACCTAGAGACCACAAGACTCTTACAGTAGCTTTTTAATCTGGATCATGTACTTTCTGACTACATGGGATGTTGAGGCTGGAAAGGACCTATCAGAGGATAGTGAGAAAAGAGTCCCTACACATCATGTGATTTTTATGCTATTTCTTGGGAGAAGTTCTTTTAAAGTTTTATTTCCATACTTCCTGTGGAGAGAAATACACAGTGAGAGGGACATTAGATAAACTACTAAGATCCAGGGAAGAGCAGTCCAACTGGGTTCAACGACATGATGGAATCAATTAAAGCCACCATGCCCAGCTTTTCCATTTTGATTTTTCATCTGGTCTTTTCAGGCCTAATAGAGAAGAACAATCCAAAATAATGGCCTCCTGTCAATTCACACCTGCCCTTGTGTCAGCATTTAAAATAATTATTTTTTAAGTAACACCTTTTTTTTGGTACAGGAACTTGAACTCAGGACCTTATGCTGTCAAAGCAAGCACTGTGCCACTATTTCCCCAGCCTTAAAGTAACATCTTTAGGAAAGCAATGTTTTCAATATGTGGGCTGGAACCAGTTGATAGTTGGATACAATGGGAGACTGAGAGGGAGGCAATAAGGTGATCCAGAAAGGCTGGGGTCTTACTTTTGCCAGCCCATGGCTGCCTTCCTGATGTGACACTTTGGGCGGTGCTGCCTTTATTTTTCTCCTCACACCCTCACCCAGCTCTAAGGAATAAGACTGAAAGGTGTCAGGAAAAAGGAATGAAGTAAGAGAGCAGAAGGGTGTAGTAAAGGGGTACATGAGGGCACATTCAGCATCCCCAAGTGGGACGCTGGCTGTGGGGTGGAGCTAGCAAGAAACACCAGCTGCAAGCAGAGGTTTTGAGACCCCCTTGTCTGCCTAAATATGATCCAGGTTTAGGACTCACTCATCAGAAAGAAAGTTGGACTTTCTCACCAGCTGAGATGCACTGAGAGTACCTGAGTATCAGACAACCTTTGCTCTCCCCAGAGCTGCCTACCTTCACCCTCCCACGACTAGCTCCACCTCTTAGGGAAACAGGATGGGAGGGAGGGGAAGGAAAGAAGACAAGAAAAAATAGTGAAAAGAAGGGAAAAGTGAAAACAAAGTTTTTGTAAATAAGGAGGGGAAGAAGGGTTGGAGGAAAGGGCAATGGGAAAAAAAAGAAGCAGAATAGATCACCTACAAATACAAACTCTCCATGAGGAAAGTCATTGTTATTCATATCTAATGTGTATCAATAAAAAATTAAGTTTAGGAGCTAAGGAGATAGGTCAGTGGTCTAAGCACTTGCCTGACAAGCATGAGGACCGGGGTTCATTCTCCAGTACTGCGTGTCATGCTGGCCTCTGTGCCGTTCCCCCCACCAAAACCAGGTGTGGTGGCACACGGCTATAATCCCAGTGCTGGAGAAGCTGGGACAAGAGGATCACTACAAATCCAAGCTGCAAATTGAAACCCTATAACAAATAAATAAAAAGATTTTTTTTAATTCCTTACTTAAAAAAATAAGTTTAAAAATAAAATTAAAGCAGTGTGTAGTGGCACACTCCTGTAATCCCAGCACTTGGCAGGCTTAGGT
Organism: Capromys pilorides; assembly: GCA_004027915.1. Lineage (NCBI taxonomy): Eukaryota > Metazoa > Chordata > Mammalia > Rodentia > Capromyidae > Capromys > Capromys pilorides. The sequence continues at coordinate 2,775 of PVKN010040726.1, forward strand.
AGGAAGATTGCTGAGAGTTTAAAGCCAGCCTACATAGTGAGTTCAAGGCCAGCCTGAGCTGCATAGTGAGACCTTGTCTCAAAAAGTAATTAAATAAATAAATAAAGCAAGGAAACCCCATCCCCTAGTCTTTCCTGTAGTTTTAGGACACTATAATGTTTTTCTGTTCGGCTTTCTTTAGCCCAAGGGAAGTCAGTTTTCAGCAAAAATGGCTTTTAAGTCCCTGACTATCCCAAAGGAAAATACAAAGCCCTCTCTAATGAACGGCAAGCTAAGGACTCTGCCAGGCCCCCGACCCTAGAATGGTCTCTAGCAACATCAAGAGGAGGAAGGCAGGGAATGCAGAGTGGATCGGGCAGAGTATAGAGCAGAGAGCAGGAACACCATGGCTTACCCCAGGACACCAAGTCCAGTTCTAGAACCACAGGCCTAGAGGATCCCAGGCAAAATGAAGTACCCCCACCACCCTCTTAGCAATTTCCAGTGCCCATCCACCATGGCTGGAACACTAGGACTGGGAACCTCCAGCTTGGTCCAGAAACTTCACACAAGACATTGAACTCAATGGGCTCTCCCTAACTGTGCCAGGCCCAGATCAGGGCTTCTCCTGGGAAGGAGCTGTTTGTTGGCTGTGGATGAGGTCAGGAACTCAACACAGGTGTCTCCTGGCCCAGGGTGAGTAGTGAGCCCAGGAGGCAGGCTAGGCTCCACCAGGGGTGACTTAGTCCCTGCATTACCAGAAGGGGCAGGCGCATCCTGCGGAGCTTCTTTCCAGGTCCTTGGTCTCTCAAAGAATTAGACAACACACACAGAAAAATGAGCAAAGGTGCACATTTATTAAAGGTGAAAAAGAAGTACACACTTTACAGTGAGCAGACTAGTGAAAAGATTCACAGCAGTACAGACATTAAAGCAGAAGGGGTCTTGGGCTAAGGATATAGCTCAGGGCACGGGCACCTGTCTAGAAAGCACAGGGTCCTGAGTTCAATTCCTGACAACATAAAAAGCAAAAAGGGTCTTTTGTGTATTCAAAATACCTGGAGTGGGCCGGGGAGATGGCTCAGTAGAATAAGTGCTTGCCTGGCAAGCGCAAGGTCGTGAGCTCAATCCCTGGTACCACAAAAAAAAAAAAAAAAAAATCAGTGTACTTGGACTGACCCTCACCTCACACTAATAAAGCAATTTGGCTTTTGTCCTATCAAAAACTTACTTGGGCTCATGCCAGATGGAAATTGTCCTATGGAAATCTTTGTTCTCTCACCAGATGTAAATGAAGTATCAGAGTGTCTTCTGATTGGTAGTCCCCACTTGTGAATGAACAATTGAGAATAGCATCTTCTGATTGGTCCTGCAAATGGCATCAAATTCAGGCACAGGTTTAGAAACAGCACTTTGGTTTTTTGGAGATAGCATCTTGCTTTGTAGCCCAACATGGCCTCAAACTTGTCACAACTTCCCAAATGCTGGGATTACAGGGATGTATCACCACACCAGTGAAAATAGCACTGTTTTGACTGGTTTGTAGTGCTCAGGGGGTGAAAGTCTGCCATCATTTTGGGTCTAGTGTTGTGCATGTCTTCTCTTTTTAGGAAGTGTCTCACCTAACTTGTTAGCTGTGAGTATTTATAGACTTTTGTACATCTTGCTCAGTTGACTCTCTGGTTTGTCTCAGCCCTCATCATCTCCTACCTCAACTGTGAAATCTACCCGGGGAACCTAGCAATCTTCCCACATATTTTGCTGCTTCCTTGTAATCTCAGATAATCAAAAGGCTAAGGCCAGAGAATCACTGAAGTACAGGTGTTCAAGACTAGCCTAGACAACATAGAGGGGTCCTATCTCAAAGTCATTTTTAAATTTGAAATGTATTTAACAAACACTCAAAGTTCATTATATGGCACATGGCATTATAAGCACTTACAAACATTAACTCATTTGGGCCAGCCAAATAGCTCAGTGGACTAAAGTGCCTGCTTAGACAGGCAAGGCACAGGGACTAGAGTTCTATTCCCAGGGTACTGTGCTAGCCCTACCCCAGGACGTCCTGAGACACTGACTGAGACTGGGTATGGTAGCACCTGCCTATAATCCCAGCACTTAGGAGGCTGAAAACAGGAGGATCACTACAAGTCTGATCTGTGCAGTGAGACCCTGTAGACCCTCATCTCTGTACACTGCAGCACTGGGAGCCAAGCCTCTAACAAAGAAGATTTCAAGGAGACATTTAATATTCAGACTATAGCACCAGGGTAGTGAGGAATCTCTTCTGGAATCTCTAGACTTGGCAACTTTTAAGTTCTTATCTATAGGGTCTTGCAGTATTGATCATCTTTAACTATTCCATTCTTGGGACTGGGGATGTGGCTCAGTATTACAGCATTTTGCCTAGTACAGGGGAAGCCCCAGGTTTGATTCCCAGCACTGCAAAAAATAAAACATTTGACTCTTAGAATCTTTGTAGTCTTTAGCAGGACTTGGTGGCACATGTGCCTGGACTCCTAGTACTTAGGAGGTAGGGGTAGGAGGATTGCAAGCTCAACGCCAGGCTGGGCTACATAGCAACACTTTATCTCCAATAAATAAGAAGAGAGAGAAAAAAAAAAAAGAAGAGAGAGAGACAGAGACAGAGAGACACAGAGAGACAGACAAACAGACAGAGACAGAGACAAAGAGAGAAAATAGAAGGGAAAAATCTTGGACTCTACGGCCTTTTAACCACAGCCTTTTATCCTAGCCACTTTCTTTGTCACTAGGACAAAATAACCAACACCCACAACTTAAGGAAGAAGAGATTACTTTTGACTCATAGTCTGCCTGGCTCCAAGGCATGACAGAATGGCAGAAAAGTGCCTTGTGACATAGTAGCAAGGAAGGAGAAAGCGTTGGGAGGAGCTGGAGCTAGAGATAAACTCTCCCAGCCCACACCCTTTTGGTGACCTGTCTCCTATAGCCAGAGCCCAGCTAACAATGAGACAGTAATAAGCTTCTAGAATTGAATCATCATCCCAAAGCCCTTCTTTGGAGCACATAAGGCTTTTGGGAGACATCGATATAGAAACCATAATTGTTCACACCAGCTCCCAAAAGATGTGTACATTCCTTTGCACAAAATGTATTTAGTCCATCCCTAAGCGTTGCCAAAGTCCTAACAATTTCAGAATTGCTGAAAAGCCTCAGTCCTGAATTCTCCTCTGAGACTCAAAGCAAACTTTTAGTTGTGAAGCCCTGTAACACAAAAAAAAAAAAAAAAAAAAAAAACCTAATAATGAAGCACTGGTGACTTACAGTGGCATAGTTTATACATTCCTGTTCCAAATGGGAGAAATAGAATGACAGAAAAGAATGGGACCAAAGCAAGGCAGACCAAAGCAAGGGTTTGCACAGAAGGGCAAACCCTAAATCCTTTAGTCTATGTTCGACCCTTGGGGCAAGCTATGGTTGATGTGAACTCCAAATGACTTGGGCAGCCCTGCCCCTAGAGCACTGCCAGTGGTTGTTAACTCTGGCTTCCCTGTTGGGCTGGCTTTGCTCACTGCTTGAAGCTTTCCTCATTTGTTCCTTGTTCCTAGTTTCTCCAAATTCCACTGCACTTTCTTCAACCTCACTGTCATAATTTCACACACTGCCCTCTCAGGGTCACACTGCCTGGTCTCCCAGGCCCTGTTCTGACATCTAGATGGAAACCTTCCTCAAATCTTGCTACATTCATGTAAAATCAGCACAATGTGGATAATACCAAGATCTGCCACCAACTCCAGTGCCTTCCTGAATGGCTGAGCACCATGAAGAGACTCCAGGAAGACAATTTCCTCAGCAGCCCTTTTCAAGCAGGGTTCCCTAAGACTTCTCAAAGCAAAGCCTTTCGCTTTCCCACCCTTGAATTTGAGAAGGGTCTTTCAGATTCCTCCCATTCCCTGAAGGGATCCTGTGTATTGTCCCATTGTAAAGTATTTGGCTTCTTTTTAATGCCAATGTTTTCAGCAGCCAAGATCTCCTCTGTTCTACCTGTATAGGTCCCAGTTTTATAGGAACTTCCTCCCTGGCAAAGCTCAGAACTTTTTAAATGATTCAGCTGTGTTGTGTGCTTTTGGTTTTCAGTCTAAGCCTGACTAACGGGACCATGCAGTATTCATGCTACAGCCTAAACATTAGACTGTCCTGAAATTCCCTGTGCCAGATCAATTAGTCCTCTTCTCTTAACCTCAGTCTCCTACAAAGTCTGAGGACATGAGGAAAATGTAGACAGATTTTCCACAAGAGCATAACACCCATAAGCTGGAGCCCAACTTCCAACAGAGTCCTTCTTTTCCCAACTGAAACTTTTTGAGCCTGTCTTTGCTGGCTGCATTGCTGCCAGCATTCTGATCTTTTGAGATCCAACCAGAGCCTCCTGTCAAGCTTGGCTCACAGCATTCTAGGATGATTCTCCAGACCGCATCTGCAAACCTTTCCAAACTCCCGTGAACCAAAGGCTCCTAAATCACATGGCTAGCTAGTATCAGAGCAACACTTCTCCAGTACCAAAATCTGTCTTAGTAACTTCTTTCATTGCTAGGACAAACTATCTGACACCCACACCTTAACAGAGAGGTTTATTTTGTTTTTGGATTGGGGGGGAGGTGTTTGTTTATTGTTTTTGTTTTGTTTTGTTTTGTTTTGTTTTGCTTTTGCTTTTGAGACAGAGTCACACTATGCAGTGTAGGCTGGCCTTGAACTCACTATGTAGCCCAAGCTAGGCTCAAACTCACAATAATCCTGCCTTCAGCTTCCTAAGTGCACAGGTATATGTCACCATGCCCAGTTTTTGTTTGTTTGTTTGTTTGTTTTGGTTTTTGAGATGGTCTTATTACTTAGCCAAGGCTCACTTTGAATTCACAGCACTCCTGCTTCAGCCTCCTGAGTGTTGGAATGGAGAGCTTTATTTTGGTTTATGTTTCAGTCCACACTCAGTTGGCTCCAATGCAAGACAACATGGGAGAGGGGTGTGGCAGAAGAGACCGGAAGCAGAGAGAGTCAAGGGAGGAGCCAGAAGAGAGTACAACCTTCCACACCATGCCCCTGCCTGGTGATCCACCTCTTCTAAGCAGACCCTGCTTCAGAGAAAGTCAGCTATAATTCCTTCACAATCCATTCACTTTCCAAAAGCCTCACCTAAGGGCTGGCAAGATAGCTCTGTGGTCTAAAGCACCTGCTTAGGCAAGCTCAGGCAACCACAGAGACTGCAGTTTGATCTTCAGCACCACATGCTGCACCAGCCCCACCCCCAGGGCAGGCTGAGCCAGCCATAACATAAATAAATAAATAAATAAATAAATAAATAAATAAATAAAGTTTAGAATCATTCTTTTTTAAAAAAAGGTGGGGGTGGGGCAGAGGGGGAGATAGCTCCATGGCACAAGTGACTGCCTGCAAGGTTGTGAGTTTGAACCCTAGTCCTACAAAAGAAAAACCCCACCTAGGAGTGCATGAGGCACTTGGCAGACACCTAGACATGAATCATAAAACCTTGATCCTAGCTTCTGACATCCCAGGAGTGTGCCCTGAAATTATGAAAGCTTACCAGACTCTGTTGCCAGGGAGGACATACCAGCTGTTAGCTCTGGAGGGCTCTAGGGAGCCCCACACCCAACCTTGAACCTGTCTGTCTGCCTACCCTGCTTCACCCTGAGATGGCTAATACCATGGAGCCAAAAGGGAATTCTGATTCCCGACCACTACAAAACGTGCTGCTGCAGCATCCCACACGGCCCTGTCCTCCCCTCTGTAAAAGGCTCCAGAGACTTTCCTCAGGCCGCTCACCACAAAAATCTAAGAGTCAGGAAAAGAGTTTGCTACACTAGACAACACGTCCCTCTGGATTTTGTTCACCATCTGCGGTGGTCTCTTTCTCCCTATTATATCAGTTTCATTTTATCTAAAATCAGATTTGTTTTTCTTTGACATCTAATCTTGCTTCCTCCCTGTAGCTGCAAACCCAGTTTGCCAGCCAATCCTGCCAGCTCTACCTCCCAGTGCATCCCAAATGTATCCATTTATTTCCCTCCCCAAGGTCACTGTCCCCATCCAAGTTAATGTCATCACTAAATGGGCTTTGCTGCAGCCACTCCAGGGTGCTTCCTCTACCCCTCCTCTCTCCCCCACAATGCCTTCCTTGGCTGACTGCCTGAAAGGTCATTTTAAGGGCAAACAGAAAACTAATCTATGACAGAGGAGGGATCGAGGCAGGTACCCAAATGAGAAGGGGACAGATGAGAAAGCCGTCTGCAGGTGATGGCAACTATCTGATAGTTAGGGATTATTTAAATGCATGTATTTGTGTCTGTAAATTCAGCTAATAGTACATTTGAGATTGCTAATTGCACTGTAAATTTATTTTAGGGAACAAAAAATTACCTATAAACAAATAGCAAATTCCAGCTGGTGATATGCTGACATATCTGGGATGCCCATAAAGTACATTGGTATCTGCAGCTGATTTTGGAGTACATCCAGAAAGAAAATAAAGTGGGTTAGTGGGATAAGATGAGTCGATAGGCTACAAAGAAAGCTATGTGATGGGTATAGTTGGGATTCAGGATACATGGCCTTGAATTATAGCTCAAAGTTCAGAATGTGCCACCCCAATTCTACCTCTTTGGTAGATTTTACCCTGGTTATTTTGCAAAACTGAAGACACAAGTGAAACTGTCCCTTTTAAAAGAAATTTAATGCCAGGTATGGTGGCACACACTTTGTAATCCCAGCACTTGGGAGGCTGAAGCAGGAGGATCAGTATGAGTTCAAGACCAGCCTGGGCTGCAAAAGCGAGCTCAAGGCCAGCCTGAACTGTATAATGAGACCCTTTCTCAAAAAAAATGAATACATACATACATACATGCATAACTAAATAAATAAATGAAATTTAAGTCTCTAAAGGGAATCTACATTGGTAAACTACCTGAATCTGGAATAGGGCTCTGAGATCACTTCTATTACCTGAGGGACTTTCCATGGGCAGCTTCAATACACCAAGCACCTAATCCTCTCCACTTGCAGTGACCTGAGCCAGTCCAAAGCCTCAGCCCCATTCCCTTCCATAGCTCAGGATGCTAAATAAACTCCCATGCTCTAGCCCTCCTTCATAGTTCATGGAACTCCTATGTCTGTCAGTGTAATTAAAATGTTTTTTCTCCATTAATCTGTCCATTATCAGTTTATCTAATGCACAATTATCAAAGCTTTGGGATCAGAGGGCCAGTCAAATAGCTCAGGGGATTAAAGCACCTGCAAGCAGGTGCAGAGGCTGGGGGTTTGATCCCCAGGCCTGCTATGCCAGCACTGCCACTAGGGCGCACTAAGGGGCAATTGAGACTGGGCATGGTGACATGCTCCTGTAACCCCAGCTCTTGGGAGCCCGTAAACAGACGTATCACTATTAGTCTGATCTAGTATGAGACTCTGAACACCCTATAGACCCTTCCCTAAAGAAGACACACACAGAGAGAGAGAGAGAGAGAGAGAGAGAGAGAGAGAGAGAGAGAGAATAGTGGTGTGGTAGGGTAGAAAAAATAAAGCCAAGTAAAAAAGAGACAAGAAAATCAAACTTCTAAAAATTGTATTTTAAAGACAAACTGCATTTTCAGAACACAAACCTGATTTATTTGCCTTTTTTTTTTTCCTTCTCCCGAAACAGCAAGCCTGGGCAACTCCCCAGGACCCAACCTGTTCGTCAGCAGAGACATTGTTTGAAGTAGAGACTCAGCCCAGCACTGAGGCTGCCCTCAGCAAACACAAGATGCCACGAAAGAAATAAGATAGGATGGAGGATCGGAGGATCTCGCAGGCACCTGACATCAGGAGACTCCCAAAAATGTAGCCACATGCCTCAAGGACTCGCCCCACTGAGGTGCAGGACAGCCAGAGAAAT
>PVKN010040727.1:0-10658 GCA_004027915.1 Capromys pilorides
GCAAGTTCTTTGCAGCTGAAGTTGATTCACACTTTCTATCTGGCTGTCTCCTCAAGCCGTGGAGAAGGCCAGGGGTGCTGGAGAGTGTTAGGGTAGCTGCAGAAAGGAGGCGAAGCAACTCTCTAGGGCTGATTACAGCAGTCAAAAAAGCAGTCTCCACATGTTTGTGAACATTCTTCTGTGTTTTTCCACGTGAGCCCTAGTTGTAAAAAGCAAAACAAAACAACATACTTACATCCAAAAAAAAAAATCTTCCTATCCCACCACCCGTTAGAGAGGATATCTCTAGGAAAGGTTAGAAAGAAGGTAAAGCATGTGTTTGCCATCTTTGTGCTTGATATGGAAACCATATGCTTAAATACACTAGCAAACATACTTAATATAACACTCTCTTTTATTAAATGTGGTTTTATAAACGCTCTCCCCAGCCAGGGCACCTTCTCCATGCTGGAGGCTGGAACTTGGCAAAATAATCTTCCTGCTGTTACATCTATTGATACACATTTTTTGAAAATGAGTCTCGGACCCTTGGAAAATAGACTGGTTCTGATTACTATTGCAAGAGGGAAGGGGCACATGAGGGCATCTTTTTTCCTCTGATAAATTAAAAGAACTGTAACGGGTGCTTTCTGCAACCTGTAAAAAAAGGCAGCGCCATCTGTGATTCATTGAGCAGCTCCTTACAGAAGATTTATTTGATTAATTCGGTCAGAAGAGAGAGAATATGGGTTTCCCCCTCCTCAGAACGGCACATACACACTCGCACAGGCGTGCGCACCCACCCATGGGTAGCTATCTCAGGAATGGAAAGTGACTAATCGTGTTATTGGAACTGGCAAATGTAGCGCCTTGGTGGTGAGATAGAGAGCTCCCGCCCTGCTGATGGGAGGGCCAGTTTCAGCGTGGATTTAATAGCCTGGGACCCAAAGAATGAGCTGGAGAATAACACAGGAGCCCTGCATCACTTGGACTGGGCACGATTGCTGGGTGTCAGGCAGTGTGCCGGGCTCTTGCATGATGATCTCATTGCCTGTCATAAGGACTTCCTCCGGGGGACTGTTATTGTCCTCACTTTGCAGACAGAGAGGCTACTCCTTTTCCAGCGCTTCTCTGTTCAAAATTCTTCGCACTTTTGCAGATGGCATTTTGCTTTCTCAGTCTCTCATGACTGAAGCGAGTGAAGCCAAGCTGCTTTTTGCCTTTCTCCTATGGTGAGACACCGGGGAAGGCATTAGTTTTGTGGGGTTCTCAGTTCTAGGTTGACCAGTGAAAGACAATCTTTCAGTCTTTCTAATCTGGTTTTCTGTAGTGTACATGGCCTGAAATTAAAAGCAATTATTTATAGACTGCTATCACTTCCTGGGGGATAAGAATAGTCCTTGAAACTGGTCCCGGAAGAGGGCCAAGAAAACAAAAACAAGAGGAATTAAAATCTTACAATGTATTTCATGCCCATGGAGGCTTTGCATATATCAACATCAGAAGTGATCAATATATGGCAAGTAAATGTGCTCCTGCTCTCTCTCCATTGCTCAAAGCAGACATTAATAATTGATCTGAGATCTGTTTGCTGCTCACTTATAAAGGCTTCTCAGCACAGCCTGCCAGGCAGCCTCTACCAATCCGTCCATACTAGCATGATACAGAAGCTTGGTATACTTCCTTCCAGTTGCATATTACATTTTCTAGAGGGAGAAATAGGAGCCTAGAGGGGAGCGTCAGCTACAAAAACAGTTAGGAGGTCACCACATGCCTTAAAGTTCATTTTCTGGCTCTCCTGACCAGTGTCTTTCACATTTACATCAGTGAGGCTGGTCCAAGCCAGTGCAGTGGGTCATAAGCCTACAGAATTACAGGGTCTGTGCTCCCCTCCCCAAATAGAATATCATGCAAGCTACAGGAAGACAGGATAAAATGCATCCTCTGAAAGATCACAGAAGATTGAAGTGGCTTGGTTGTTTTAAAATATTTTAATCTCCAAATCAGGACAGGGTGGTGTGGCCTGAGTGAGACTAACACAGTTAAGGAAGTGGAGGCTGCTCTCTAGAGACTTGGGGGTCTCCCCGAGAGACTGTATGGAAAGAAAGCGGGGAGAAGGGTGCCCCCTGCCCGGAATTCCCCCCTGAGCCTCTTTGCTCTTGGCCCCTGCTAGAAACTGAGGGTGTTTGCTTTGGGGAATTAGAGCCTTGCCTTTTTAGTTCTGCTGAAAATCTGACTGGCAAAAAAACAAAACACAAAACACAAAACAAAACAAAAAAGCCTTTTTACAGAAGAGAAAACTTCAGCCATAAATTTAGCTCAGGAATCCAGAGTCTGAGTCTAAAAACTAGCATAGTTTGAAGATCAACTGTCATCTTACAGCGGTAGCAAGGTGGCCTGTGGGGTCTCTGGGACACTTGCTTCCAAAATAAGGAGAATGTGTAGAACTTATCTGTCAGCATCTGGGTTGCCTGCATGGCTCCTGGTTGCTCCTGAGGAGGTTGAAAACACTTTGTTTAAGCATGCTGTCTTCAGTCCTGTTTATCTTCCGAATTTCCACTTGCTGTGAAGAAAAGTTTGCTTGCTGACTCCTGCTCTAGCCCAGCTCAGCCTCTTAAAAGTGTTCAAATATTGAATTAGCAAAATCCTAAAGAATGAAGATTTTACCAGGCTCAAGTGATACCCCTTCATGGATTTCGCTGGTCAAGCATCACTTATTGAATAAAGACATTTGTCTGTATTGCAGAAGTGAGTTTCTGGAATATTCCTGACTGGGAAGGGATTAGACAGCCCTCAGGAGGAGCTGGTGTGAGTCACTGGATGAGAAAAGGTTCTCATTCCATTTAGAACTTCGTTTGTGAATAATGAGTGGGCCACGTGGCATATGAGCTGTCCCTGGAGACCCTAATGAGAATGAAGGCTCAAGTATCATTGAAGTCACAAGCTGGGCTGTTTGACCTTGGGCACATTAATGTGTCTGGTGCGTCCATGTGAGAGGTAAGGGTAATAATGAAATAAGGTAATCATAGCACCCACTGCACAAGGTTGTGAGAAATAAATGAAATAAAGCACTCATGACAGGGACTTATATATAGCATCGAGAAAATATGGCTTCCTAAACACCTACCAACCCACACGTGGATAAAAGTTGAATGTGGTATATCCATACAATGAACTATTATTCACCCAATCAAGTACTGATCCAACCCACAAATTTGGCAAGCCTGAGAAGTATTAAGTGAAAGACACAAGACACACGTGGTCACACGCTGTGTGGCTCTGCTTACGTGAGGTGTTAAGAATGAGTAACTCGGGCCGGTGAGATGGTTCAGTGGTCTAAAGCGCCTTCTTGGGAAAGCTCAGGCAACTGTGGGGACTTCGATTTGATCCCCGGCACCATATGCTGCGCCAGCCCCACCACCAGGGTAGGCTGAGCCAGCCTAAAATAAATAAATAAACAAACAAACAAGCAAACAAATAAATAAAATAAAATAATTAAAAAAAAAAGAATGAGTAACTCCATGGAGGCAAGTAGAACAATGGTTGTTTATGGCTGGCAAAGGAAGGAGAGGGAAGGGAGGTGACAGACAGCTAAAGAGCAGAGGACTTGAAAATATTCTCAGGTTGACCATGGTAACCATTGCCCACATTTCTGTGTGCTAAAATCCACTGACTTACACGCTCTGTAAAGGTGAATAGAACAGCCTGCGACTGTCTCAATAAAGCTGTTTGAAGAAAGCATTGACTTGTTTTTGAAGTAAGTGCAACTGCAATAACGGGGATGGTGGAACCTTTGACAACTGTAGTGTGCTTGTCCTACCCAGAGACATTCAGTGTGTGTAGTGTAAAACACAGACACTAAGTCTACCCGTGGCCAAACTTACCCTCCCTTTCCCTGTCTGCTGAGAGAGAAGGAACTTCTTCCCTCAAAGTACTGTTGACAGGAACCAAATGAGGTAATTCAGCTGCAGCACATGGCACAGAGTTTGACAGAATGCTGGGCACACTGGAGACAGTGGTGGACGGTGTCGTGATTGTGCTGCGACTCTGGAATTCTGTGCTTCAGGGTTCAGGGGAGAGTCTGGTTGGCAAGGGAGGGAGTTGCAAAGGGATGGGGGTCAGTTCAGAAGCTGTAACATTTCTACACCAACCCTATGACATCTGCTTAGGTCCTAGGTTATAATTTAAAATAAAGTTTTTAAAAGATGCCTTTTTAAAATAAGGTTGTGAACACATCTATATCAAAAAATAGCATCACTATTCTTTAAAAATTGAGGTGTCTCTGATGGAGGCTGACACAAATTATGGTGGAAAAAAAGTCGTCTTGATTCCTGCACGGTAGCCAGAGGTTCTCTAAGCACTACTATTAGAATGAAGCATTTGAGGCAAAGGACCACGGTATAAAGGGCGCGAGGCTGTCAAGGGCTTGCTTTGGACCTGACTTCTTCACTCACCTGCTGTGCAACTTAAGGAAAATGATTTCTATTGACCTCAGTGTTTTCCACTTCTCATTTTATAAAATGAGAAGCCAAACACATCAGAGTACCCAGTAATGGCATCCATCCTGTTGGCCATGGGAACATGACTAGGCTGTTCATTTGTTTTTGTGGGACCAGGGATTGAACTAAGACGCTTGGCTTGCAAGGCAAGTGCTTATTCTACAGAGCTATTTCCCTGGCCCCAATGACTGGGCTGTTTTAAAGCCTTCTTACCTTTTCTCCTCAATGGTTTTGGGTTTTAAGAACCCCAAGATGAAATTCCTAGCAACACTGGCTAGAGAAGAACCCGTGGGGAGCTGTTACTTCCATTGGGCTCTGCTAGACTCAAAGGTCAGTATGGTCCTTTCCCCTTTCAGGCTAGACATCCTGGGGTGGCTAGTGTCCCCCAAATCCATGTCTACCGGAACCTGTGGATGTGACCTGACTTGGAACTAGGTGTAATGCAGCTAGGATGAGATCATTATGGTGCTCCCAGATCCAAAGCCCTGGGTCGTAGGAAGAGGAAAACTTGGAAACAAAGGTGCACAGAGACACAGGGAGGAGAAAAGCCATTTGGAGACAGATTGAAACCATGGTCCCATGAGTCAGTGCACACCGGTGAGTACCAGCAGTGAGGCATGAGAGAGGAAAAGGCAGGAGAGTCTCCTTCAGAGTTTTCAGGGGAAGCAGCCTTGCTCTGAGACTTAGCCAAGGACGTTCCACCTCGGGGATCCCTGGCTCATGAGGTTGGTTGAGATTGCTCTGTGGCTTTTTGAGCATTTGTGTGATTTCTAATAGTCTAGAGTAGACAGTGTAGCTACTCCCAGCAAGGCCACGTGGGCTGCATGACATGCCACATTCCTTTGTGGTGATCTACAATGATATCAGCTGGATAATGGTGATGCTAATTCTCCTGAGGTAAAAGAGCCACCCAAATGCCAGCACCTTAGCTAGAACGAACCTTGAACCTTTTGCAGTAGGAAAGCAGTCAGTATGCAGCAAGTGTCTGTGCCGTATAAACAGCCTCCAACTGTAGGACGGTGGTGTGTGTGTGTAGGAAGGGGCAAACTTCCGGAAGGTGTTCTTGGAGAAAGAAAAGCCCTTTACTTGATCTACTGAGCGTCCCTCAGTAGAGCATCCTGCCGAGCCCTGTGTTGCCAGGAACAGAGAAGGTCCCGGCTTCTGTGGAGCTGAAGCATTCACTGCACAGACAGACTATTAATAGGGACAGTAAAGTGGCCTTGGGAGTCACCTAATAAATGGTAGTTATTAATTGGAAATAAAGCACACCAGTGAGTGCAAATGTGAACACCATGTCTTAAGATGCTGTGGAGGGACAGCCGGGCACAGGGGTTCCTAGGACAGGCCTGGCAGCTGGGCTGGGCAGTTGAAGGCGTGTACTCCTGGGCAGCTCCTCTGGCCCGTTTCCTGGGCTCCCAGCCCCTGGCATGAGACCCAGGGTAGGAGGAAATCTTGGCAGGGCTAGGATCCCAGGCTTGTACCTTGCAGTCTGGGCTAGAATGTCCTAGACCTTCAAAGAGGCTCAGCCCGTCCGCGAAGCCACAGGAATGATACGAGCAGCTTCGCCCTGCACACTTGTGTTCCTTGTTGCCGGGCCACCCCTGCCGACTTTGATCTTAGTCCCACTCGGCTTGGCCCAGCTTGGAGGTCTCCTGCTGTGATGCCCCAGGACTCTCTCCCTCTCTGTATCACAGCCCAGATCTGGCCTCCCGCTTGTTGCATAGTGGTGGCAGGGCACCTCTGGGACCTAGAGGTGGGGTGGGGGGGAAGCAGAAGCAAACTTGAGCCAGACTGGGGCAGCGTTGGCAGGCCGGGGCAGGTAGGCAGACGCAGCATTTGAGGGGCAGTGGGGAGCCAGCCTTACCTGGCCATGGAGTGGCAGATGAGACCTAATGGGGATGACTGTAGGTAGCAACCAGGTCAGGCTTGGGGTGGGAAGGTGGAGTTACATTCCAGTTTCAACCATTTCCTACCCGGGAAACCACGATCGGGTTCATTCTAACGCTGCCTCAGCTTGCTCATCTTTACGATGGAGCCAATAGAGCAGGCAGCTCACTGGGTTGTTGGGAGGATGCAGAGGTCGCACGCATGAACCCACTGGCTCCCTGCCATCTCTTTTTTTTTTTTTTAAATTTTATTTATTTATTTATTTGTTTGCTTGTTGTGTTTGTTTGTTTCTTTATTTATTTTGTGGTTGGCTCAGCCTGCCCTGGTGGTGGCGCTGGCGCAGCATGTGGTGCCGGGGATCGAACCGCAGTCCCTGCAGTTGCCTGAGCCTTCCTACGCAGGCGCTTTAGACCACTGAACCATCTCGCTGGCCCCATCCCTGCCATCTCTTGATGCCACAGTTGTCTTTGAGGCTGATGCCTCGGCTGGCCCGAGAGGACTGGACCCGGATGCACGGCTTCAGTGGGCCCTGAGAGCTCCCTCCTGCCCTGCAGGGTGATTCTCTACCTTCCTTTCTTCGTGCCCACGTTTTCCTTCCTCCCTGGCCTCTAGCTCTGTGGGGCTCCAATGACCTCAGAAGGTCTCCTGCAGCTGCTTTCTTCATTTTCCAGCCCACCCCAGCCTGCTCTTGCTCCACCTTCTCCTGTTTACAGCTTCCTTGTGGATCTTACAGCCCAGCTCAAAACCCTCCATGGTCATCTAGGACTGCAGAGGAAATAGTTAACCTGCTTAGATCTTACTGAAGACCCTCTGCAAACTGACCCTCATGGTAACCTCTCAGGCTTCTGTGGGCCTCGGAAGTCCAAGCCTGCATTTAACTCTGGTTGCAAAGGAACTGCGAAGTCTTGGGAAGTGCGCGTCTCTCTGTGTACCCTGGTGTTCTTATTTATAAAAGGATTGGGCTTGCCCCTGCCTTGTGGACCACACAAGGATGCTTGAGGATCTCACGAGTGGGGTGTGTATGCTCTGTGTAACCAGGGAAGAAGCTCACTGCTACTGGATCACACAGTGGCTTCTGTTCTCTAGGCCTTGGCCCATGTTGTCCCCTGCATGGCCTTCTGGTCATCTCAGGTACCATTGCCCAAGGGAGCATATCATTCAGACCTGGACACATGCTGTCTTCTGACAACCTGCCCCAATTGCTCTATTGGAAATGATTTCCCCTCTGGTGTTTCTGGGTTCATGCTGCTCACCCCAACTCAGGCACAGCTTCTGGTGCCTGCCCCGTGGCTTCTTTTGATGTGAGCTCCTGGAGGGCAGGCAGGATCAGCCCTGCTTCTCCTGTGGCAACCCACGCAAGAGGTGCTGGAGGAGTCCTTGCTGGAAGGACAGTGAGGATGTGGGTGGGTGATGCCCTGGAGGTTGCCTGGGAGCCATGGGAGTGTGGGGTGGGCTATCCTCCCCGGCCCAGTTAATGGCCCTAAGTGACTGCCATGAGCAGCCATTTCCAGTGTGTGACCACGATTTTCATCAACAAATGGGACTGCATTGTCTATATTAGAGAGTTTTGGAGGAAGAAATTTGGAACCCAAGAAGGGATTTATCTGGGCCATGTGACACACAGACCAAACACAGGTGTTTTTTTTTAAAATGAAGAGAAAGAGAGAGAGAGAGAGAGAGAGAGAGAGAGAGAGAGAGAGAGAGAGAGAAAGGAATCTAGGGAAGGAGAGACATATGCTATTTTTTTATTATATATTTAGTACAGGGTCTCACTATGCAGCTTGGGCTCATAGTGATCCTCTTGTTTTTAGTCTCCTCAGTGTGGGGACTACAGGTGTGCAACACCATGCCCAGACTCTCTGGCTGGTTCAGCACACCCGTGGGTGAGGCTGGTGTGGCATGCGGTGCTGAGGATCAAATCTAGCCTCTGTGCTTGCCTAAGCAGGTGCGTAGTCAGCTGAGCTATCATGCCCGCCCTATATACTAATTTAAAAAGGAAAATATATTTATTTGATGCAGGATCTTGCTATGCAGCTCAGACTCCTAGTGATCCTCCTATTTCAGCCTCCTCAGTGCTGGGATTATAGGCATGTGCCCACCACGTTGAGTTCTGGCGGCCAGCTCTGCATGGGCCAGTACAGCATGTGGTACTGTGGCTGGAACCCAGGTCACTGTGCTTGCCAGGCTGCTGAGCTATCTCTGAGCTATCTCCTTGGCCTGGAAAATATAAATTGTGGCAAAAGAGGAATTTTTAAAATTATAAGAATTAAAACAATTCTTCTCTGATATACTTCCAAATGATTATTTTCCTTTGAAGAAATAGATACTGGGTTTTTAAATAATAGAATGAAACAATCAACCCAAAATGGATATGCCATGTATAGCTTTCTTGGGACACAGGGGTGGGGGTGGAGTGCCTCCCACCCCTGGCCTGGGAGGTGCAGAGAGTCAGCGGCACCTGGCCCCCAAGGGGCAGTCTGTGGATGTGCTTTCTGGGGGGAGCAGTGCTGGGAATGCCTCTGAATGACCTGAATTACACTCCACACCCAGAAGCACAGGATGTGTTATCAGGGTTGGAAGCCCAGGAAGGAGCGAAAGGCCCTGGGGGTGTTGTGCCCCAGCTGCTCCTCCCCGCGCGTCTGGGCAAGGTGCTCTCAGCAGCTCTCAGGGGTCGATATCTCTTGGCATGAGCCCTCCTCCCCTCCCCCACTTGTACTCTAGGGCCATACATACCTCAGGCAATGCCAGGTCCCAAGTATTTTAATGCCTGATATCTATCTCCCTATGGAGTTTCGTTTTATCATAAGGCCACTGGAAAGTTTCTTGATATCTCTTTGAAACAGATGTCAGCAAAAGCTCGCAGTGCAGATCAAGGGCAGGTTAAGGTCTTTGAGATGGGTCTGAATGTCCCTTTAACATCATTCCATCTAATACACAAATATACCTCGAGTCATTACCCTGTTTTTATAAGAAGCTCCGAACCATATGTTCAGGACCTAATTAAGCATACAAATCAAGCCCTGGGATCAGGTGGCACTCTGTTTAAATATCTTAACCTTTTATGATTATCTTAATTTAGAGAAAATTCAAAACACATTCAGAAGTCTTAGAAAATGAACTAAGTAGGAATTTACAGGCTGGCTGCTTTTCTTGATGTCAGGGTCCTTTCTCTGCAGGCCCAGCCAGGGTACCCAGAGAAGTCCTCTGGACTGGCCCCTGCCTTGGGACCCCAGGCTACAGAGACCTTTGCTGGCCTGGCAAGCTGGGTAGGGGTCACACCTTGCTTTCCTTTCCGGCCTGAACCCCACCATCTCCTTGCTCTCAGCCCGTACACCTCTTTCCACCAGAGGAAGGATTTGAACACAAGCAGGTGTGGAATGAGTGGGTGAGAAATATTCCCCCAGCTTGTGGTACTTCAGAGCAGACCTAGCAGGACCTTGGGGCAAGACCTGACAGAAGAATCGCATGGGCCCAGCTCCATCGTGGCCACCAGCGGCAGGAGGGAAGGTGACGGCCAGGAAAGGCTCCCCTTTGTGGGTTCCAGGGTTACGCCAGGGGTAGGAATTGGTGCTGGGGACTTGTCCTCTGTCTGCCTCAGGCAGAGCAGATGCATGATCCACGAGGCAGGGCTAACAGGCACCTACTCACCGAATCCAAGTGACTCTCGGCAAGATCAGACAGCCTCTCGGCTCTGGCATGCCCTACACCTTCACTGAGCACCTGCTGTGCGCTAGCTCTATTCCACACGCTCTGCCCAAGGACAGGAAACTGCCTTGCACACAGGTGCCTGGTGCATACTGACGATGGGGCTGGGCTGGGCCTAGAAAAGCTACTCTAATATTCTTGGGACAAGGTGACAATGTAACCGTTACAATAAGGTCTCCTGCAAACCACAGGGGGCCAAGTCAAACTGAAGTTTCAGATGAACATCATCTTTTCTCCTCTTCCTTCTTTCTTCTTCTCTGCCTCCTCCTCCTCTTTCTCCTCTTCTCTTTTTATCCCCTGTATTTAGTACAGGGTCTACAGGGTCTCACTACACAGATCAGACTTGTAGTGATTTTCCTGTTTTCATTTTCCCAAGTGCTAGGATTACAGCCACACGCCACCATGCCCAGTCTCAATCGCCATCTCATCGCACCCCGGAGGGGAGCTGGCATGGCATGCAGGGGATCAAACCCCTGCCCCTGAGCTCTGCCTAAGCAGGCACTTTAGTCCCCTGAGCTATCAGACCAACCTTTTTCTTCTATTTCTCCTCCTCCTCCTCCTCCTCCTCTTCTTGTTCTTCTTGTTCTT
>PVKN010040728.1:0-10668 GCA_004027915.1 Capromys pilorides
TTTTTGAGACAGGGTCTCGCTATGCAGTTCAGGCTGGCCTTGAGCTCACTTTTGCAGCTCAGGTTGGTCTTGAACTCATACCAATCCTCCTGCCTCAGCCTCCCAAGTGCTGGGATTACAAGCGTGTGCTACCACACCCGGCTTGTATCATTTCTAATGGTTTTTGATTTTAGCATTTTGTATTCTTAAAAAAAAACATATATATATATATATATATATATATATATATATATATATTTATTATTATTATTAAATTGCTACCCTTGCAAACCCTGACCATTTTTACTGAAGTAACACTGAAGCAAAAGCCAATTTTTATAATATCTGTGGCTGAAGGAGTAATAAATTTGCTTTTAAGAATAATCTGTCTTTCTATTTCATCAGGAGCTGAGGATGTATGTTCTACCAATGACTACTATAAATGATGTAAGAAAGCAGAGGGATTTGCATGATCTTCTTGAAAAACGGTTGACAATTTATAATAATTGAAGGGCTTAGTTCTCATGTTCCTCAGACCTCGAAGAATGTATACTTGAAAATGTATAATCCAGTCTCTTGTCTGGCTATGAGGCCTGCAGGGGTCTTGAGCAGAGACTGCTTGGGCTCCATAGGGAGCAGCTTGTTTTGCTGGCTGTCTCCTGGTCTTCTAAAGTTAAAAATATGGCATTCATCCCCAAACGTAATAGCAGCATGTGGTGCTGCTCGTCTGTCATTAAAAGCCAATGTTTGATTTAAAAATAATATCACAGTTTGTAGATCTGAGGAAGGATGTCAACATACTCAGCAGCAGCTTCTGAAGACGTTCCTAGACCTAGCTTGATCTGCTCTAGGCCACTGATTGATAGGCACCTGTGAGCAGGCGTAGTCTCATATGGATCATAATTATGCTTTGAGCATAAGAATCACTTTCTAATGTAAAGGAAGTTTGAACAGGAGGCAATTCTGACCATTTTCTTCTTTCCTACAGTACAATGTGCTAGTTGTGAAGGAGCATTATAATTAATACTTTCCTTTGCATTCCGTTTTGGCTCTAGACAGTAGACAGGCCATGTGCAGGTGTAGAAAAAATTGAATTGCTCTTTTTTAGTATGTGAGGATCAAACATTTTCCAGTTCTTAAGAATACATTCCAGACCTGGGAAGACAGCTCAGCAGTCTAAGCACCTGCCTGGCAAGTACAAAGCCTTGGATTTGATCCCAGGTACTACATGCCTTGCCAACCCCTACACCAGAAGTGATGGTACACACCTATAATCCCAGTGCTGGGGAGGCTGAGACAGGAGGATCACTAAGAGTCAGCTGCATAGTGAGAACCTACACCAAATAAGTAAGTAAGTAAGTAAATAAGTAAATAAATAATCCAAAGCAAAAAGAGATTTTGGACACCAATTTTCCCACCTAAATGCAAAAAGAATTGGCATTCTCTTTAATTTCTAGTTATGTCTGTACCCTCAAAGCATTCCTTAAGTAGACTACACAAAGAGCAAGTGGATGTCAGTTGAAGAGAGACAAGGAGATACAATTTGTTCTTTTTTTATTATTTTTTTTTTATTGCATCTGGTGCTGAGATGGTGTGCCCTGGGAACTGGGGCCGAGATGGCATGCCTGGCATGTGGGTTGGGGATTGAACTCAGGTGCTTGTACTTGCCAGGTCAGTGCTTATTCCTCTGAGCTATCTCTCCAGACCTCACAAGCAAATACAATTTGGCCAGCCTATCCACCCTTGAACAGGTGTGTGATTTTATCTTCTCATGAACCTCGTATTTATGCCCATGTTTTTTATACGCACATGTTAAAATTAGTCTCAGTTATAAGAACCACATTTGAAGAAGCATTGCTTAGCCTTAATCACTGGTTTCTAGTTCTTTGAAGGGTGCAAATAACAAAAAGCCTGAAAGAGATGTAGCTGGAGTACTTCTCAGCCTCCAAACTGTATCATCTTTAGAGATAGACAGGTAAAATTGACTCAGAGAAAAATCTCACCCTGGACCCTAGGGTGCAGAAGCCTCTAAGATGTTCCTGTCATCTACCCAATCACCCAGGCACTTTTCTACAAGTAAGAAAAGACTATGGCTTTAAGTCCACTTAAAGTTTTCATATCTCTCAAGCTCACAGGTTAAACTACATTCATGGCCTAGCAATCCCAATTCACATGTTAATGGAAACACATTAGTCTTTCATATGCACATGGAAGAAAAACAGCTGACTAAAATCTAATCTGTTTCTTATTCTCAGCTTACGTGAGGCACAAATGTAAACCATTCCCCTGATCATGAAAGGCAGCCTGTTGTTGGAAGCCTTCTCTGTCCGATTTCTGGAGAGAGGCGCAGTCTACGGTCAAGGTGGTTTTACAGTTAACTCCCAGCTAGTTGGAGAAAAATTGAGGTTTCTAACTTAGTAATAAAGAGAAACATAAAATCCATAAGTGAAGATTTTGTTGCTGGTAACCCAAGTCAGCGTGTTGGGACTCAGCTTCTAGCAAGGAAACTTTGGGTACTGGCCAGAGAGTAGCCCTGGCTACAACCTCAGTTGCTCTCCCAGTTTCTGCTGGTCCATGCAACCAGGGATCTGTCTCTGGCAAGGAATCAGATCTCTGTCTGGTCAACATTCCTTTGGCTACTGTATTCAATGAGGATTCACCAAAAGGTTCTGGAGAAATCTATGCTTTGCTATAAGAGTAGCAGTGTTCTAAGAATGTTGGAGTAGCTAGCAGAGTAACCACTGTTTATCAACGTTCTATAAGGGATAGGTACAAGCCTGAGCAAAATTAGTACCTAGAATTTTGTACCTTTTAAGTAAAAGTTTCAAAATCCACAATTTATTTAAGTATTTTCATCTCCTGAACATAAAGGATAACTGGACCTAGAGGGGAGAGTTGAAGATCCTCCCTTAGGCCAGAGTGTTATGGTCCCACATTTATGGTACCTTGGAAAGGGCCTCTTCTGGTTTCACACAGAACTCAGTTCTTTCTAGAATGTCTCAGGTTCAGTTTCCTGAGGAAGAGAGTTGCTGAGGAAACTAAGCTGGTATTATTGTGTGTTCTCCTGGGTGGGCAAAATTCTAATGTCTCATGTGACCCAGAGATAGGGTATGTATTTCTCATCTAAGATGACTGTCCTGTCTTCAAAGTTAGCAAATGCTCATTTTCTATGGGCTTGACTCAATTATTGGGTAGGAGGAAAAGCTGGT
Organism: Capromys pilorides; assembly: GCA_004027915.1. Classification (NCBI taxonomy): domain Eukaryota; kingdom Metazoa; phylum Chordata; class Mammalia; order Rodentia; family Capromyidae; genus Capromys; species Capromys pilorides. The sequence goes on from PVKN010040728.1 coordinate 3,189, forward strand.
GCAGTTCAGAGTTCTCTCTGTAATCCTTCATGCCTAAAAAAAGGGAAAATACAAGCTGGCAGGGAAAGATCAGAAGTTAGAGCGCTCAGAGTAAGCCTTCTCATGCCCACAGTGAGTCACTGAGACAACTTGCCCATGTGTTGTCATCCACAACCTGAAAAAGTGAGAGTGGAGAATCTCAGGAGCTGTACTTGCCTCCTCATCTGTCAAAGATCAGACTGATAAAGGGAAAAAAACTGATCCCCGGTGGATGTCCTCCATTTGATACAGGAACCTCCAAATTATACAGGGGAAAATGATCTCCCAACCTGAGAAGTACCTGGGATGAGTTCATGTTCTCTAAAACTGAAGAATGAATTTTAGGAACAAATGGAGGTTCTGAGCAGAATAGATTTACTGGGAGGAAAGAAAGCTCCTTTCTGAGAGACGGACAGAAGAGGGATCCCTAGTGGGCTGTCCAAAGGAAGTTGTCTCTTCCAGGGACTTTTATAGTATAAAACCATGCAGCAAGGCAGATCTAAAGTGGTGGAGAGCATGGAATCTCGCTTAGGTGGGCATGAGGTGGGGCAAAGCTATGGGCAACCAATGAGGTGACAAGCACCATTGCTCAGGTAAAATTGATTAAGCCCAGGACCAAATGGGGAAGCGAATCATGTAGCAAGCAGGCACGAATGTAGAACAGGACCTTATCAGGTAGCCATCCAGTAGTAGTTGGATTAATGATTCTTCTGGCTCCCTCAGGATGATGATGAATCTTGGATGCCCATCTTTCAGGAGGTCAGCATTTGTTTGATGGTTGGTCTTTAGGGCTGGCTCACAGTGGGAGCTTCTATCCCTCCCACAGTTGCAAGATATCTCGTCTTCTGTGTTATCTCCTTTGAGGGCCTAGCCCTGTCTGCCTGCCTATAATATTTCTGTCTAAGTCAGCTGCCTACAAGACCAGACCAAGTTCACATTTCATTCCCCTTGGAAGCTTCTTTATAAAGACATTCAATTTGGAAAAGCACCAGCATATTGCATTATGGGTCTACTCTCTTTCAATGTAATTGTGTCTCAATTAATTATATCTGCAATTACTTTATTCCAAAATAAAGTCATATGCTGAGGCACTGGGGGTTAGGATTTCGACTTACCTTTTGAGAAGTAACATAATTCAATAAATAAAAGAAAGAATAAAAAACTGATCACTGCCCCGTTTTCTATAGGATAGCCAGTAAAGTTCAACTCCCTGATTTTACACACATAGGATGAAATTTTTCCTGTCCACTAAGGAAAGTACCCAAATGATAAGATTCACAGGGTATTTGTCAGAGACCCTTTCCACTGCATCAGTTATCAGGGACTCTAGTGAGTCCTCCATCTCCTACACATATGGTGAGGAGAAAGAGGAAGAAGCAGGAGAGGGATCTGGGATGATCAGTTTCTCCTGGTGAACAAAAGGCAAGAGTTACCCAGAATCATTCTATGTGTCAAGGACCACGGGTCAAGCAAGTGCATGTTTCCAGGAACAGTACCAGTGACTACCGTGGGCTACAAAGAGCAAAGCATTCTTGAGACGATAAGGACCAGAGACGCCATAGGGAAACTACAGGGCTTGCCGTTTTTAGCACACTTGATCTTGCCCTGTGAGTGCCACAGCAGTCGTTCACCCTATGGCTTCCAGCTGTGACCCCCAATGAGCCCAGAGTTTCCAGATTCCAACCTGGCACAAGGGCAAAACAGGACACGTGTGGATTTCCCCTCAACTCAATGTATAATTCATGCTTCCCAATATGTATTAACTGGAATATGGGTTTCAGCTGCTCTAACAATGAAATATAATTGCTATGGTTTAAATCTGAAATGCTCCTCAAAATATGCATGTGTGTGGGTGGTCGTCAGATCTCAGGGATGTTGTGCTTATGAGTGAACCAATTCACTGATAAGCTGTGCCTGAATGTACTAATGGAACTGGCTGGGGGATGGGAGGGTACAGCCCGGTAGGAGCGAGCCCTAAGAGCGGGCATTCTCCTCAGCTTCTCCCTTCCTTTTCTGCTTCTGAGCTGCCACAACGCAAGTAGCTTTCCTCCACCAGCCCATGTGGCCACGCCCTCTTCGTCTTGGAGCTAGCCTGTCATGGAACCTGAAAACCGGAGCCAAAAGACGTTGCTACTCCTTTAACTTGTGGGCGTTGGGTACTCGTCTCAGCAACACGGAGATTAACAGGCACAGTGAAAACTGAGGTGGAATTTAATTTCACTACCTGTTAGTCATCTCAGATTAAGTATTTGGTGGAAGATTTGACAGCTCCACATGGTTAGGAACCCTCCTGGGGACCGCAAAGTATAAACTGGCAGACGGTCTGTCCAAGGCCGTCCTTGCCCCGCCTTGTACGCCAGTTGTGGAATGTGGAGATCTCCTTCCTCTCAGCCACTGCTAAGATCCTGATGGCTCTTGAGGCCCGTGACCCTCACAGAGCAACATGAAGTCTGCTGAGGACAATACAGGGAAAACTAGTGCTCAGGAGAGGAGATGAATTTTAGCTTCTTTTATGATATGCAACTTGCTCATTCAACCATTAGTTTTATGCTGTCCCAGGCAAAGTAGTGTACCCCTCCCACGGCGCTGGCTAATAAGATAGTGGCTCCTGGGTGTCCTTGGTCGCAGAGAACACTGATGATCCCAGAGCCCTATTTCCTCGCAGTTCTTGTCTCTTGTTCTTTTCTTTATCATTATGTGTCATTCTTCGGCTGAAGACTGGAGACTCACTTCCTGGGTCCCTGATAACTGGAAAAAAGGTGAAAGGGACTCTGAAGTACCCAGGTGTCTTTTGCATCATAATCTTCAACATAAAGCATCCATTTCTGGGCTAACATGGCTATTCAGGCTTTTGCCATCACGTTCATTTCATTCATGAGTGAATTTAAACAGTGAAGTGTATGCATACACCTTGTTAGAGGATGAGAATTTAACATTACATCTCTCACCCTGTTGAATAGAATTTAACCAAAGGCCATACCCAACTGTCAGATGCAGACCAGGCTTGATCCAGGCTTGGAAATGCTGTCCCTTAACTGATTAAAACAATTCCTCTGGAACAGCAGGGGAACAGACACCTGGCCTAGACTAGTCTGCTACATTCAGTCTCTGCTACATCTCCAAACCAAAATACTAAATCAATTCTTTGCAGACTCCTATTCTTTCGAAATTCCTTGCTTTCAGTTTCCAAAGGCTTAATCCAATCAAGATTTCTTGAATTTTCAATGCAATGTTTGATACAATTGGCTTTCTTAGAATTTTTCCTTCTCCCTTTCTAAACCTCGTGTGTTCTTTCGTTCTTTTTTCTTTCTCTTAGCAACAGTATTTCCAGGTATACTTGTTTCGTTTTCCAAAAAGTAGATGTCTCCCAAAGGGCCTGCCGCGCCAGTCTATTTTTCTTCTCCTTGTATGACCTGCTCCTGCCTGTCAAGATCGTCAGTTTCTTTTCTGTTAGCCATTTGTCTGAAGCTGTTGTTTTCCTACTTCCTCTTAATGCCTCCCTCCACATTTCCTGGTGTGTGCAAAACTTTAATATTTGAACATGTTGTCAAAGTCTCAAACATCCAAAACTAGATTTACCACCGGGTCTCTTAAAGTCTGCTTTTATGCTAGCTCTTAGCTGTACTGTCATCATCACCCAAGAATGTTTCAGGATTTTCACTGTTTTTGAACAGCCTTTCCTTCACCCCCTATCCAGTCAATCAGTGCATTCAGTCCATTTTAATTCTGGAGTTTCATGCATCTACTCCTTTCTGGTTTATTCCTTAAGCCATTGTTTGGTTCTGGTTCCTATTTCTGTTGCTGCTTAGATTAGACTATTCTAACAACTTCTGTTCTTCTCCCAGTCTCATTTTTCCTACATTAGAACTAGAAATGCTAAAGCACAATTTTGAAAAAGGTTAGGGGAAGCACAATGTCATTGGGACCAGTCATGATTCCTCAATTCTCAATAGAATTTCTTTGTTATTGTTTTCTAAATACTCACGTGCATGATCTTGCATATCAACTTGCTCAATTAACAGATAAGCAAATTAATTAAATCATATTATGCCAACAACTTTACCTTATTTTAATTTTATAATCTGAAAAGGTAAATCTAATCATCATTTCCTTTTCAGACATTAAGAAATTGAGATGAAGAGCCAGCAAGATGGTTCAGTGGTCTAAAGCACCTGCTTTGGCAAGCTTAGGCAGCCTCAGGGACAGCAGTTCAAACCCCGGCACTACATGCTGCACCAGCCCCACCTCCAGGGTGGGCTGAGCTGGCCATAATAATAATAATAATAATAATAATAATAATAATAATAATAATAATAAAGAAATTGAGATGAAGAAACTGAGGCACTACAAAGTTGTCACACTGATTAAAAGGGGGGACTAAGATTTGAACCAGTCAATTTTCAGAATACATTCTCTTAACTACTAATTACAGAAATCAAAGAATGTCCTTTAACACTATTACCAGAAGGGTAAGTAACCTTCCTAGGATATTAGTTATAATTCAATTTAAAGTTGACTAGATTGTAAAACCCATATTTTTTCTTCCACTTTTTATGCAATTACATTGTATAGTTTCAAGCTACCTACCGCTCAGTGCCTGGAAGATTATATTGTATTTTTGCATGACTGCAGATAAGACAAATTGAGAACAGGATGGCAAGGGGTCGGCACAACCAGCACAGCTTTGGAAAACATCCACAGTGTACACTTTCCTCTTCATGGTGACATTAAGTCTATTAAGTCGCATGGCTAATTTCTTAAAGGAGCACATGAGGACATCTTTCTCTGCACCACATCCCAGTCCACTGACCACTTAGAGGATGTTATACTTCTCTGCTGAACTTAGTTCTTTTTTTTTTTTTCGTATTTTAGGGAAGGGTCTACAGGGTGTTCAGGGTCTCACTACTAGATTGGACTTGTAGTGATCTGCCTGTTTACAGCCTCCCAAGAGCTGGGATTACAGGCATGCGCTACCATGCCTAGTCTTACTTGCCGTCTCAGCGCACCCCAGGGAAGGGCTGGCACAGCAGGCCCAGGGATCGAACCCTTGGACTCTGCACCTGCTTGCAGGCACTTTAATCCATTGAGCTATTTGCCTGGCCCTGTTGGACTTAATTCTGTCTTGCAGTTGTGAGGATATTAAGTTCTTACATTGTTAGTTTCTCCCATCTAGAGTAAAAGGTGAATCTTTTATATTAACTAAGAAAACTATAATAAAACAAAGGATAAGGCACACAAGTAAGTGTGCCCAGATTCCTGGGTCCAAGCAGTGGGTTAGTGAGTGTACTATTCTCTTCTAGCTAGTATTGATCCAATACCAGGCTTCTACTTTGTTCATTAGCCCAAAACACATCAGGAAGCAAAACTAACAGGGCCCCAATCTCTAATAACTCAAAATTGTAAGGTTATGTGAGTGAATAGTTCTCTATTATTTAGAAGTATTCTGAGAGTAGACTGGAACCCTACACTTCATTTCAAGGAGGTCTCCACTGGCTGTCCTTGCCACCTACCAATAGTAAGTATATAAAATTACAGAAGGAAACCGAAGAACTGGAAACATGAGGTAGACAGAAGCAAATGAAGTCTCTTAATAAATTTCAAATGAAGAGACATGGTTATAATCTATGAAGACAGAAGAGAGAATCCAATATCAAAGGAAACTGAGGATCAAAATCAGTTTCCTTGCTTATAAAAGATGTCTTGTATTGGTATACCAAATATGCCACAAGTAGACAGGCCTAAGAGAGAAAATTCTACTATGAATATAAAACAGTGCTGCTATTTGTGAATGCAAATTCAGGGCTATATGTGACTGCTCTTCCTTTCTACAGAATCAATGAACTGCTAGATATACCCTTTTCCCTGAGCAGCTACTAATCCTGTACACATGCATGAACACACGCAAACACACACTGCTGCTCTTCCTCTGGTTTATTTCTGCATATATTTTAAGTCTTAATTTATATGGCATTTCTTCCATTAAAAACCACTGGCTCTCCAAAATCATCAGAGACTCTGAACTATTCTGGCAATATGGCTCACTCTGTGGAGTAATTGTCTGTTTACCTGTCTGCTCCTCACACCGAACTCTTAAGTTGTGCCAGATGCCATGAACTATCTGCGATTTCATCACTGTTTTATCCTTATGGTTTAGAAAAATTCCAGCCTTCAAGTGCCCAGGTTCTCAGTATAAACTTGTTAAAGGAATACATATCTTTTGCAATATAGGTGCAATTACTTTTCAACATGTTTCAAGGCTATGTTCTTTTCTAAGATATATTTCCTAGGGTAAATTAGTTCCAGGTATTTCAAAGTGAAATTAAGGTGGGCATGAAGTTATATCACCTGCTTTTTTGGTAACCCACAGTGAGGAGCAAAATGAAATTTGAAAAGTCATATAGCAGCATCAGAGCCGGTGCTCTTCTCAGTGCTCCCTGTCCCCAATCATGGAAGCAGGTTTTAAATGGGAGAATCTATCAGAATGTTTCCCTGAGCACAATGTAGAACACATCCTCTGCAGACCCCAGTGGATATGTGATGGATCAAGAAGTAAATCTCAAAGGTTGCAGCATAACCAATCTATTTTGACCAACACACTTTACAACAGCTACTTGCTCCATCTCTTCCTTCTTGCTCTCAGAACTTGACTCCCCACTGTAGAAGCAGGAAAAAAACATATATTCTCTTGCCACGCCTCCCTTGCAGCTAAGACTTGTCCTATAACACAGTTCTTGGCAAGGAAATGAAAAAAAAATCCCTTTGTGCTCCTGTTAAACATTTCCACCTTCCAAGAGGAGGTCCTGCAAAGAACCTTTTCCCTGCATTTTTCTTCTGCATGCAATCACGTGAAACATCTTCTGACTGAAGCAAGGGATTGAAGTCAATATAATAAGAAAAACACAAATGACATCACCAACTGGTGATGTCTAATTCAAGTATACCAAACCTGAATTAGCACTTCAAGACATACTGTTATGTGAGATAGCAAATGACTGTACTATGTGGACCACTACTGAACAGGAATATTTCATGACTTAAAATTGAATGCATCCTAACTAATTATACAGGGAATATGTGAGCCTCCCTCTCTGGCGTGATGTATATCTGAAGTTCCAAAATCCAGGATAAGCCATCAAGTCAAATAACACCTGGGAACGACAACCATCATTTGGAAGCACTAAAGGAAAGAGATTATTTAGCACTGAAATTATTTGGCTAAAGAATAAACTCCATGCTAAACTCAGAAAATGACAGCATTCTTGCTTATGTTGGAAAAGAAGCATGGAAAGTAGATTTGAAAAGGATAAAAAAGGATGTACACAAGTAAATTCATTCTTAGTTTCCTTGTTCAGAGTTAGGTCATAAAACAGTTTATAATTAGCTAACCTACTAGGAAACTCACTTGTCAAAGTAGTACACAAAAGTCAACCATATTTGTTTTACCAGGAGCACATCTTCAGAG
>PVKN010040729.1:0-10670 GCA_004027915.1 Capromys pilorides
AATTGTTCTGGTTAAAATTACTCAGGGTAATCAAGAGATTAATTCTTCTAAGCTTACTCTTATTCCATTTGTGACAGTTCTACACATCCCAATAAGAATCCTGACATCTTTCTTGAAATACTAAGCTTTTCAAGTATATTTTTCTGATGAGATTCAGTCTAACTACTATTCTTTCACTTCCCCTCTCCTCTTAATCTTGAACTTGGCTTTCTGCTGCACAGAATGAGCCCTGGTTTCATGCTCAACTTTGAGATGAAGATGATGATTCAGCTTACAAGAGAGTAAAAGCGTAAAAACATTAAACACAGATACATACATAGACATAAACACACACACACACACACACACACACACACACACACATACACAACATGCTATTCTACAGAATGCCAGACAACATCAATGACAGCACTGATACAACTTAAGAAATATCATTTCACTTTGGATTAAATAGTAGTGTTTTATCAATGGTAAAATTCCAGCTTTCATAACTGCAAGGGAATATCTAGTCATAAAAGATAATATTTGAGGATAAAAGTGATGTCTCTAGACATGTACTTTCAAAATTATCAGATTAAGTGCAAGTGTGGTGGCACACACCCGTAATCGCAGCGCTGGGGGTGGGGATGAGACAAGAGGATCACTATGAGTCTGAGCTGTGCGGTGAGACCCTATACCAAATGCATATTTTTTATAAAAGTGTTAGTCATTAAAAAAGAAAGTAACACATAAATTAATTAATTAATTAATTAAAGTGTTAGGTAAAAGCAAAATACACAAAAGTAAGTGAGAGTAGTGAGTACATGGGGGGCTCCTTTTTCCTGTTCTTGCAATGTTCTTAGGTTTGAAATCATACAAAATTAAAAGTTAGAATATTTATTTGTCATTCTTTTCTGACAAAAATTCTGACAACTGCAAAAAAGAGTGCATTAATTTTAAAGACAAAACCATTCATTATAGTAATTTTTAAATAACTTTCTGAGGGGACTAAGGAATAACTCAATAGAATTGCCAGGCAAACGCAAAGGCCTGAGTTCAATCTTTGGTCTTGCAAAAATAAATAAACAAACAAATAAATAAATGAATAACTTTTTGAGAGTAAGTAATTACATGCATTTCTTTCAAACAAATTTGTTTTACCATCAAAAATAAGCCCTGCCATTCTGTAAAACAAAGAAATCTCAGCTTATCACTTTTATATCTGCATATTAAGAGAAAGTTCCTTGGGGTGGGGGAGATAGCTCAGTAGAATAAGCAGACTGAGTTCAAGGTCTGGTTCGAAAAAAAAAAGAAAAGAAAAGAAGAAATTCCCTTGTAGCATTGCCTTATCAGAGCATACTTGTACAATGATATCAGAATTATTTTACAAAGTATGTCATATGACAGATGAGCAAACTCATCTCCTAGAGGTTTTACCATGACCCACCCTGAATATGTTGAGAATGAGAAATCTTCTGGCTCAGAAGGAAAGAGATGATGTCACATTCCTTAATGACTTTAAGGCAGTAATTGATACCAATATGTATTCTCTATATACATCTTATCTTCAGGAAATAGGTGGAAGGCAGCCAAAGCGTAACAACTTGAAAATAAGTTATTTCATTTCCTAATACCAAAGGAGCTTATGTGTTGCAACTCTGCAGAAATATTTATGTTTGCATCAGCAATCATGCTAAAATTTTTCACATAAAATATAGAAACTGTCAATAGGTGCTATTAAAAGAATATCAGAGAGAAATCGTAATGCCTTTCTGCTACCCAGCATTCCCATATACAGGATCTTGCAGCTCATGAACGTACTGCTTCTCTTCAAGGTGGTCTTAATGCAATTTACTTGTTTCCTCTCACTCGTAGATGGTTATAATCTCAGTATAGTTTATGGAGTTTTATAAATGATTATTCAGATATGTCTGGGTATTTCATTTATCACGTGACTTTTGTTATTATATATATCAGCCTTCATTTCTTTACAGTTTTTGTGTAAACAGCATATTTTTTCCCATTCATAAGTGAGTGGCTAATTAAATTATTAGAAAAAATATTAAATTCTATAAATTATACACACATTTCGTCATATCACTTTATTACAGTATCTGTTAGTTCTTCCCACCACATCAGTTCTCTATCGTGTGCATCCTTAATTCTGCAATTATGAAAACTAGGTCACTGGTGACTCAGATGTCACTAGTAAGAGAGTGTTCATTAGCATACACAATCCCCAGAGAACGCTAAGATGGTTTATGATGCATTTACCTTTATAAGTAAAATTATTCGATTAAGGATTATGTGAGTACTAAAATCTGTACAGCTGTACATAGCATATCATAAGATATTGGTGTTTTTTTTTTTGTTTGTTTTCAAGCTTCAAAAGAGCAACATCTGAGTTAACATTCTCCCTAAAATCATATCAACATTTGACATTATTCAGCTTCAAATTTTCTGAGTGGATTGAACTGTGAAATTTTAGTTTCATTTACCTTTCATTATTCATTTAAATTTTATGTTATTTTATTTTATTCTACTTATTTGTTTATTTTTTTGTACCTGAATCATACCCAGGACCCTGCGCTTGCCAGCAAGTGCCAATGCCCCTGAGCCATCTCTCTGGCTCATTTGATTTTCAGTCTTATAGTATCATTCATCCTTAATAATTCATCTGTCTGCAGCTTTTACCTATTTTGGCTTTAAACAACTAGCATCTTAATTTGATTCAGCCATTTAAAATATTTCTTAAATTTATTTTTCTTGTAAAGATTACTTCAAATATATAGTCCCATACTATGATTGCAAATATTTTCTGACTTTTTAATTACTATCTGAGGAAAACGTTTTAACCGTGCCCTATAGCAATATATTTGTAATCCTATTTCAGCTTTCTTAACACCCGTTTTGAGTGCGAGACCACCTTTTTACATCATATGCACAAACAAGCACAGTCGATGATTTATTTGCTATAGCTTAATGATTACTAAGCCTAATTAGCCCTGTTTCTCATAACTGTTATGCACTGATCAATTTGCAAAGCACTGTTTTTTTTTTATAAATTCAGCAGCCATTGTGTAAAGAAACCAAATGACAAAAATAAGTACACAATTAGAAATCCAAAGTGTTTTCAATGTAGGAAGGAAATGCCAGTCTCTAAGAGGAATAATACATGGAGAGCCTTTCAAAAGCAGATGGCTAAAGAACCACATGTCTGCTTTCACAGTTATGATAAAGCCCAACTGATAAAAACAACCTGATGATTATAAAGTACAACACAATCAGCACTGAAAAGCAGTTCTAAATATTTTAATGGGCACAATTTTGAAGAAAAAGAAAAATAGAGCATAGAAAAACTTTTTGATTTAGGGTACAGGACCTGGAAGATCCCACCGATTCTCCAACTTTGATGAAATAGCAAAGATATAATTATAATGGAAGAGAAAATGTGCAGAAAGAAAAGTAATATGCTTGGTAAAGAGTAATCTTATCAATTTCTCAATATTAGTTTTATATATAGGTCTGCACCTGTAAATACTGGAGTTACATAAGCTTTTATTAGACTTCATCCAGTTACTTGGAAAGAAAATACTGTCAGCTGCCTTGAATAAGGACGGCTTCAATGCCATCCAAAGCTGCTAGCATAAATCTTAACCTACTGATAACTTTACTCAAATCTGTCGACTCTGTTTTGAAACACAAGTCATTGAATTGTATTTTTCTTCTGTAGGGATTTTCCACAAAACTAAACCTTCAGTTATTATTAATAGCATCCCTAATATCTGAAACTATATATTTTCAGGAACAACATGAAATCTTGTCAGAAAGACTGCTTTATAAAGTTGATTTTTCTATCTTAAGAGTGCTAGTTATTGATCAAATGCCGTCAGCGACCTGAATTTCAGCTCGTTTCTCGTTTATCTTCTGCAGCTTCTCTGACTGTGGCAGAGAAGGGGAAGAACGGCAAGTGAGCAGGGCACTGATCTGCTGCACGGGCTCATGCTCACACCAGGGGCAGAAATAACTGTAAGCTGAAAGCCCTTGCAACCTGATTAGTCACCAGTGTTTTCAAATCATTGTTTTTTCTTAAATTTATGAACTTCGTTTGTATCCATTTTTAATATTAATAATGCCATGTCTATACTTACATAATGTGAGTTTTTATAAGTACAGGGATGTAAATGACTAGTACCATCATTCATCTAAAAAAAAAGAAAACAAAACAAAACGCAAGACTATGAACAAGTAAAAGGTGTTGTTCTCAATATTAAAAAAAAAAAAAAAATTAAATGCCTACAGGCGCCGGCAAGATGGATCAGTGGTCTAAAGCGCCTGCTTAGGAATGCTTAGTTAATCACAGGGATGGCAGTTTGATCCCCAGCATCACATGCTGCGCCAGCCCCACCCCCAGGACAGGCTGAGCTGGCCATGAAAAAAAAAAAAAAGAAAAAGAAAAAGAAAACAAATATATATAAATGCCTACAACATTGTTTATCACTGAATTTGCATTAATTTTAGCAATACTTGGATATTTTCAATAGTGTGGATTTTTACTCATTTTTTGTATTCACCAAGTGATTTTCAGTTGTAACAGTAAGACATTTATATAGTGCATTTTTCCTATACTCTACAGTAGTTAAAAACAAGAGATTCTCATTTGCTGCCTTCTGTAGTGTTTATAATTTTTACATTTTAAAACATACAATTATAGGGGCTGGGGAGATAGCTCAGGGGCACAAATGCCTGCCTGGCAAGTACAAGGTCCTGAGTTTGATCCCCGGTTTCGGGGAGGGGGAGGAAAAAACAAAAAAACAAACAAACAAACAAACAAACAAAAAAAAATATATATATATATATATATATACACACACACACACACACACTATTATATAAGTGACTGACTTGATTCACAATTGTAGTAAATAATTAAGAGAAATATGTTAGGATAATTAATGCTATACCTTACTGTAGCAGATGCTTATACATTTTAATAAATTATTTTAGTATCAAATCTTCAATATAATTTTAGCTTTTTCCAACCAGAAACAGGGCTCAGCCCACACTTGACATAGGTTCCAGGTCTATGCAAATTACTGGTTTGAGCTGCAGGCCAGAGAACAGAACTGCGAGGCATATCTTCATTGTGACCTACATGCTAATCTGGGATATTTTGCCTTGTTTTAAAGTAAACATTCAGAAATCTGCTGGAAACTATGGTGACTTACATCCCATTCCTGGATGGACACTGCTGGTGGACGTACTCATTATTTTTCTCTGCCAGTGAGCCGCTTGCGCCTATGTGTGACTTTCAGCTGTGCTGTGGTCCCAGGAGTCAATAAGTAATGGTAACAATAATAATAATAATAATAATAATAATAATAATTATTATTATTATTATTATTATTATTATTATTAAACTTTTGCACTATGGTTGCATCTTCGAGGGCCTGCCTCAATCCTGCCTCGACTGGTGGATCTCCTGTCTATGCTCCTTTTCTTACTGTATTTTTTGTACCTTCGGGCGATGAAAGTTATTCGCTAAGACAGAAGAGCTCATGTGTGTGTGTATGTGTGTGCGTGTTTATGTGCATAAGTGTGATATACAAAAATTAACCCTTTGAAGATTGAAAAATATCATAATTATATTTTTTGTTTATTGTTGTAAAACTGCTTAAAAGTGTGTAGACTTCAAACCAAGAAAAATAAGACAATGTATCCAAAAGTGAAAGGATTTTTAATATATATGAAATCAAGCATTTAAATTATGAGATTCATGGTTACTGTAGGCTTTCATATCTCTATAAAAATCCTAATTTATTTTTTAGAATGTATTTAGTACAGGGTTCACAGGTCTCACTACACAGATCAAACTTACAGTGATCCTCCTGTTTTCATCCTCCGGAGCACTAGGATTGCAGACACGCAACAACATGCCCAGTCTCAAAACCCATCTCATTGTGGGACCAACACAGCACAAGTGTTGGTTTCTGCATTTGCCTAAGCAGGCTCCTTAATCCACTGAGCTATCTGGCCAGCTCTAAAATTCCTAATTTCTTAATTTCCTTTCTATCTGACTCTGAGCTAGTTTCTCATTTATCATCTGCAGTTCCTCTTCATAACTTCATCCTTTTATGTAAGATTTTAAAATTATTTTCAAAGTGAAAGAAACAAATTTCTCCTTCTTGATAAGATCCTGTCTTTGCTGGAGGTAACTACTATTGATCTTATAAGTATTATATTTTTTATGTATTTAGTACAAGGTCTCACTCCATAGCTCAGACTCGTAGTGATCCTCCTATCTCATCCTCCCCAGTGCTGAGATTATTGGTGTGCACCACCACACCAGTCTCAGGAGCTGGCTCAACACACTCTGGGTTGGGTCTAAAATAGCATGTGGTGCCAGAGATTGAACCCCAGTCTCTGCACTTACCCAAGCAGGTGCTTAGTATGCTGAGCTATCACACTTACCCTCTTATAAATATTATTTTATTGAATTTGACATATGTGACATGCTGCGATGATGGTTCCTCTTCATAGCCTCACATAGTAGCCAGAAGACTTTATTCTGTGCAGACTCCTGGGACTGCCACATCTTAGAAGGCCTTGGCTTGTGAAGGGAGGCTTCATGACCAGCGAAGCAAGGCAACAAGACCTCGGGGGACTATTAAAATTGAAAAGTGTGACAGCTGCAATAAAGGAATTTCTAGAGAAGCTCAACAGGACATGTGAGTGGAAGAAGAAAGAGTTAGTGGACTGGGAAAACATACACATCCAAGGAGTTCAAATAATGCAGCTGTGTAAAATTAGAGATCCACAAATGAGCAAAGTAAAGCAAAGATACTGAAAACCTAAGGAAAGTTGAAGGGCATGAATGTGAGCAACAGCAAAAGTTCACATCATTTATTTCACTTTTTTTATTTTTTAAAGAGAGTGCAAATTAGAATTAAAACAGAAAAACTACAAGTGATATAGTTAATACAAGTGAATGTCACGTAACAAAGTAATATGAATTTTATAGTATTTGTTGAAATACATAGTGTCTTGCAGCCAGTTATTCATATTATCAGATATATACATGTAAAATTGGAAAAAAAGAAATATCTAAGAAATCAAGAAGGGAAAAAGTACAATTGAAAAATGGAGATGAAACAAATTAAAGCATTAACTGCTTCTTTCCAAGGACGAGCAGAAATTCACAATACAGTTGTCCAAACCATTCAGCATACATATCTAGATATACCTTTGTCCCCCACTCCCTCTCCTCTCCTGTCTTTCCTATTGAATAGCCTCATTCCCTTTTCCCAGTATCTATTATACCCTTCAGATTCCATTTTTCTCTTTCAGGTTCTCACATTAAGGAAACAAGTTGTTGTTTATACATGTAGGTCTCATTTCTTTCACTTAAGATTATTTTCTTAAGTCTGGGTGTGGTGGCATGTACCTGTAATCCCATAGCTGGGGAGGCTGAAAACAGGAAGATCACTACAAGTTCCAGTTGCATAGTGAGACCTTGCACTAAAATAAAATCACATATATATATATATATATATATATATATATATATATATATATATGTATATATATACATGTATATATTTATATATTATACATACTATATATCTCACATATATTTAACATATACATATATAACATATACATACATATTTAATGTATGCACACATATAACATATACACACATATTTAACATATATGTTCTCTAGTTGCAGCCATGAATGCCTGGGCCTGTGAGATAGCTCAAAGGACTAAGTTCCTACTTAGGCAAGTGAAGGGACCACCAGGAGTCTGTTCCTGGCAACACATGCCCCCAGGCTCTTCCCCTGGTCTTATTGAACAGACCGTGGAGACCAGGTATCTTGGTGCATGCCTGTTATCCCAGCTCTGGAGAGGCTCACGATCCTCAGGAGGATCACGATAAATCTGAGCTGCATAGCGAGACCCTGTACCAAATACATCAAAAATAATAATAACAAACAGAAAAGAATGTCCATATGATTGACAGCCTAAAAGATGAGTTTCAGTTTCACAGGCATTCACAGCGAATCTGAAAGAACAATTAATGAATAAGTTATCCCATGATTAGGACATTCTTGTCTTACTTGCCCTTCTTATTGGTGCAAAAAAATGATGGTTTTTCACTCTTGAATATTAAATACAAAAGTTGATATTCTTGATTAATGTAAAGCACTGATAATGAAGTGTATGCTTTTGGCTTTGTACCGTGTATTAGCTCTATATGAATTAAAAGATGATGTCAGATATACATACAGTTGGAGGCAAGTGTCAAGGAAAGGCATAATATTTTATTAACAATACCTTTTTTTGCTATGACAACACAACATTGACTGGAATAATTTAGGAACTCCATTGTTATATACTGATCTTTACCAATGCTGGTTTGTCTTGTGGACTAGAGTAGGAAGGACATATTTGAAGTCTTATGTGAAAAAGGCCTGGTGGAAACTGCATGTAGATGAACTGCTTTTCTGTATAGTGGAGACAGTCTTGGGACTGTTGACAGCAAAATATAGCTCATATTGTAAATAAATCACATATATTGAGATTTTTGGTGATTTCTTCAGTGATTTTATATTTTGCATTATAAACAACAATTTGTTCTTAAATCCTCTGATTTCCCATTATGCTGTATCTGGAAAAAAACATATATATATATATATATATATATATATATATATATATATATATATATATTATACTGCAAAACCTCCCCATCCCCAGCTTTGAACCATCTGCCTATGTTGCAGAGCTATTGATTAAGTAGTGTCACCCTCTGCTACACTCTTTATTAAAAAGAAAGACATTGTGAGGTTTCATAATGACCTTAAGAAAAACGTGAATGAAAAGAGGCCTGTCCAATCTATTTGTTCTACTTTTATTCCCAAACTTTAAATAGTTAGCTCTGCTTGTGTTCTCATAGGTAAAATTGTTAGAGTAAAGTCTGGTATCTCTGACATATTAAACAATGCAAAAGGCCAGCACATTATGTCAAAGTCTGATACTTTGATTGAGTTTATGTCATATAATCATAAAGACAAGTTTGGTGTGATGCTCATTGTGTAATCTATTATCAATGATGTGGTACCTCTCTATAACGCTGTTATCAGTAGTGTGAGAGCCCACTGACTAGCCCTGTTATTGTGTGTAACATCTAGGGGTTCTATAAATCAAAGGAAACACACAGTCAACACAGACATATAAAGCTATCACTATGATGTATAGGTTAGAACTGAGGAGAGAATAAGAAGCTTTTTAGAATTTGATGGGATTGAAAAAGTATATCATGCAGTTAAACAGATGACAGTCAAATAAGGAGGACTTTAACAAAGTTGTGTGTCCTAACAATCTCATGAACAACAAGTTATCTTCAGGGTACTAATACCTCAAGAAGGAAGAAGATAAACCTCTCTGTAAAGCTAATGCTTTATTCGCCTTCTGCTACCATGAATCTTCTTCCGACAGAGACTTGCCTCTCAAGGGCTCTTAATGTCACTTGTTACTTACCAGAGTTCATAGGATTGTGTTGGCTGAAAGTCATGTTCAATTTTCACAACCTCTTTATTAATAATCAGTGTGTATCTCAAGAGGCAAATCCTCATAGCTGCTCTAAGTAAAAAAAGCTAATGTCTTTTACATTCGTTGCAAAAGCAAGTCATTTAGGTGAGAAAAAGCTATCTGATTGTTTCAGGCAATTTAAATGAAATTGAAATGCCTTTGTATAAAACCCTGGCTGAGTGTCCTATGAAAGATTAAGGTGTCTTGGCAATATGTATGGGATTAGTTTAAAGAAATGTCAGTTCATCCTCTGACTTTCAGTCATCAATTAGATTTTCAGTCTCCTTGCAGCCATTTAAAACTATAAATTCATGATTTATAATTCTATATTCTCTCCATTATTTTCTTTACTTTGTTAAATAGTTTTAATAGGCAATGACAGAATTCATATTCTCAAATAATAATAAAATATAATATTCAAATATAATCATTTCATTCTGTGTCAAAGATAAAAAGTTTGCAATTACAAGTTCTGAGGGTTGGATGATCACACAGATACTTTTATTTGATTAGGGTCAATTTAAATGACACCATTAAAGAACCCTTTAACATTTCCTCAAATATCTTTATCATATTATTTTTGATCTAAAAATTATCAGTCATATTAGAATATCTTAAAAAATGAGACACACATGAAATTTAGCTGAGACAGAGATATTTGTTTTTATTTGTTTGTTATAAAATACCAAAGTAATAGTTAGTTTCTGTGTTTGTAGTAATTACTATCTGGAATGCCTCGGATTTTCAAATGTAAATTCAGTGAAAATTACAATAGTAATATAACAATTATAAAACTGATGTATTGAACTATTCCTCAGGAATTACTCAAAGTATTTTATACAAATAGGTCTAATTTGATATCTTAGCAACCATGTATTCTTTGTATAAGTCATGCTACTCTGCAGAAAACTGAGAATACATAAAGCAGCATAATCTAGATTCATAAGAAAGTGTAAGATCCAAAATCCACTCTTGACCACCTCTGAAGTCCTTCATCTTAATAATTACATTGTACCACTTCCTAGTAAATAAAAAAAATTGGTCATGCCCATGCTGGGCCTGTTAAGTAAAGTCTAACTTGAGGCCTCTTACTTGAT
>PVKN010040730.1:0-10669 GCA_004027915.1 Capromys pilorides
TTTTAGATGTTCATCATTTTTGTGACTTAATGTCCTACGAAATCTTATTTTAATAGCTTCTCAATGAAACATACAAATAAGTAGTATATTAGTTGAAATTTCAAGTTTATTATTCAGGAAATCAAATCTGCTATCATAGCAAATCCAGAGA
Source organism: Capromys pilorides (assembly GCA_004027915.1). NCBI lineage: Eukaryota > Metazoa > Chordata > Mammalia > Rodentia > Capromyidae > Capromys > Capromys pilorides. The sequence continues at coordinate 152 of PVKN010040730.1, forward strand.
ATAAATTATATGACTTAACAAGTAGGAAAACTAAAGAATATCCCACAGTAGATATTATGCTTTTCCATCTGTCACAACTGTGAGCTTCTTACAATTTAATTTTTGAAATTTGAAGGCAGAAAGGAGATAACACATCTTATTGTAGATTCTAATTTCACTTTCTTCCTATGCTTACTTCAGCCTTCTTCATAGGTTGATGCTATATTATTTCTAGATCAGTAATGTTAATACTGGCACAAACCAACTTTATGAGTCATATCTTGAAACTTTACACTCCAATGAATATATCTACAATATCAAATTTATTATAATCACTGGACTAGGCCTACTTTTTTATTGTCCTGTCCCTTACCCTTTCAGATTTTGCACATGTGTACATATTTCTGTTGAAAATATTATCTTCACTCTTGAGGACAGAGATGATGGAGGGATTATTTATTACTGCACCATGTCTAACTTCATAAAATAATATGTTTATTAAATTGATTGATTTCTCTTACTCTTCAGACTTTTCTCTGTAGTCAGCCACAATGTCTCTAAAACACTGCTTAATAAAGTTTCATGAGCAGGTCTCATATGTTCCTTCCTACTCTGCAATATGCAAAGGAACGTATTGCAACAAATTATTTTCTAGATATTTTTCTCTTTGTCACATCCAGTAAAGGACAGGAGTACGTTGTGGCCTTATAAGAGGCATCTGAAAATCATTATCACTGTTATCAAAAATACATACACTGTATCTATCTACCAGTCTTCAGGAAAGAATCTGGTACCCTAGTTCAATTGTATAATACAAGCAGAATTTCATAAAGAGGCTATTTATAAAAGCATTGGTATGTTTTTAAGAAAATTGGAGACATAGTAGATTATTCTGTGTGAAGAGTACAGCTACTGTATTTATGCAGATGAGAGAAAAGGGAATGAGTTATTAGGCCCATGAAAAATGTGACAAGTACAAAAGACAACCTTGAACGAGTTACAACATTTGTTCTAGTGAAGGAGACATATGTGGTCAGCAGGAAGTAGAAACAGCATTTTCTCTGCCTCCTCTGATCCCAAGCAGGGGATATTTACTGGCCACAACATAGACATGACAATATCTTCTGATATTATAATCCATAGAAGTGATGCTTTGGGGAGAGGGACAGGAAGTAATCAAAGAAGTCTTCAGAGCTGATAAATTAGTTGACACATGGAAAGTAATTTTGTCTGGTGTAGTGGTGCACATCTGTAATTCCAGCACTCTGAAGACAGAGGCAGGAGGATCTTCATGAACTTGACACCAGCCTAGACTACAAAGTGAGCTCAAGTTCAATTTGAATTTGAATAGCAAGACCTTATGTAAAAAATGCAATAAATAAATAAACAAACAAATAAAATTATTATAAATAAGACAATAATGTTTTCATTTAAACCTTATAATTTCAATTACTTGATAATAATATTTGATCAAAAAGCTCTATAAAATATCAATGTTGCATTAAGTCAGAGATTTCAAAAACAAGCATTAAAATCATTGACTGAAATCAATCAGATGAGTTTTACATTAGGATTAAGTTTCAAAACATGCTCTTTCTTTACCTATATATATGTTATTCAAGTCAAGTAAGCTCAGGCATACCCTTTGTACTGAGAAATGCTTCAGTACAAATCTGTTCTGACATGTCTCATGGATTTTGAGTGTGTGCTCAGTATGCTGGGTGTAACTGTGCTCTCCTCTTGGTTTAGTCAGTACTGTGAAGACATTGCTTTCATGTCTCAAATTCCAATCTGGTGCAAGCTTCTATTTAGTTGTTCTTGTGGTTTTACTTTTTTATTTGTGATATTTCAGTCGTATTAGCTGTGACATATTCTTTGAGACCAATGCTGTCAGACGAGTCACCTGGAGGACCAACTCTGGTCCTGACATAAAGCTCCTAACTTAATTAGGTTGGGAAAGTCCAGTAATTGGCATGTCAGGAAAATCATTTGATGCTAGCATGGTTGGTGTGGATATCAGGCTTTATGATCTTTGGTTTAACAGAAATGAAGTTTTTCTTCATATTTATTTGTTTCTAGAAATTCGATATTGGCTTTAAAAGCCTTTGTCAATTATAAAAAGAACTTTTGAAATGCAATATTATAATATATCAAAGATTTAAATAATTAAAATTTGTCTTAATCTCTTTTATGAATTATGTAAGGTATGTGTTTATTTGTGATGAATAGAAATTTATTTCTCACAGTCTTATTAGAGACTAGGAAGATAAAGGTTAGGATGCCAGTATCTAGAAGGGCCTTGTTAATCAGATATCCACTATCAGAAGGGGAAAAATAGAAAGAGGAAGATAGAGCAGAGGAGAGGGGGAGGGAGAGAAGGAGAGAGAGAGAGAGAGCAAGCAAGCAGTAAGTGGGGCCAACTGACTTCTTTTGTAAGATGCTCATTTCCATAGTCATCAATCCATTCTTGAGGATCTTATGGCCTAAATACTTCTTTTAAGTTCCCGCTTGTTACAGTGAGAATTCAATTGCAGTATAAGCTTTTGTGGAACAGATTTTAAATTATGGCTGGTATTGTTTGAAAGGATAATTACATATTAACATTGGTTAATTGTGTTTAAAAGAGTGGGAACTGAGTTTGACCAAATATTATTTATAACTAATACTTAAGATTTTGCAATTTAAACAAAAAATAAGGGCCAGCAGTATAGCTCAGCAGAGTAAGTGCTTGCTTAGGGAAGTGCAGGGACCAGGGTTCGGTTCCTGGTCCTGCCTGCCGTGCTGGCCCTGCACTCAAGTGCGCTGTGCTGGCGATAGAGTGCTGGTGCAGTGGTGCGCGCCTGTAATCCCAGCACTTGGAAGGCAGGAAACAGGTGGATCACTATGAGTTATGTAGTGAGACCCTGTAGAAAAAGAGACAAAAAACCCATAAAAATATTAATAGCTACCTATGTGAAAATATTTTACTTGCATATACTTCATGCCTTGTGTGGAATATATCTTTAGTGGTCCAACTTTCAAAACATGGGGTAAGAATTGTCTTAACTTAACATTTAGAATTATCTCTCATTGATAAGATTTAGCACATAACTTTTAAAGCACAAACAACTAATTCTATTTGAGGTTAAATCTATGCACTTAAGAAATAGTGTGTTAAAAACAGACACAATTTAAAATTACATATATTTATTTATTCCTTTGCTCAAAAAGACATAATTCAGTAAGGCATTATCTTGTTCTAGTTCTCAATATTTAATATCTGATATACTTTGAGAGCTCTTTGCTCTCTTTGTTTTTACAACACACAACACTGTATAAAACGTAGAATATACATGATATATAAAGACATACTTATATTTATGAATAAACTATTCTATATACCAAGTAAACTGAAGTTTGTATTGGTGCCACCCCCTGAACTTATGTGCACACACACACACACACATACATACAAACATACAAACACACACACAGAAGAAAGGAATTGCCTAGCTGAAACATTAGATCAGCACAGCACTGTCCCGCTGAACTTTCTGCAACGTTGTAAATGTTCCGAGCTTGCGTGCTCCACTGTGTGAGTCACACTGAGCACCTGAAATGTGCTTGCTGGGAAGGACTGAGGAAGTGCATTTTAAGTTGTGCTTAGTTCATTTAAATGCATGTTGCCAAAACCACACTAATAGCTATGTATTTTGGGCATTCACAGAGAACATGGTGCAGGGAGTTTTAAGAACTGGATTCTGGAAAGCATTCTAAGAAGAGAATCAGAACCTAATTATTTAAAAATAATTGGGCCAGTCAAGTAGCTCAGCAGATTAAAACACCTGCAAGCAGTCTCAGGGGCCTGGGATTTGAGTCCTGGGACTGCTGTGCTGGCCCCGCACCCAGGGCATGCTGATATGGCAATTGAGACTGGGCATGGTGGTGCACCCCTGTAATTCCAGCTCTTGGGGGGCTGTAAACAGGCGGATCACTACAAGTCTGATCTAGTAGCGAGACACCGAACACCCTGTAGACCCTACCATAATATATGACAGACAGATGGATGAGAGATAGATAGATAGATAGATAGATAGATAGATAGATAGATAGGTAGATAGATAGACAGATATACAGATAATTGACATTGAAAAAACGATTGTAATGAAGGTCTTTAGAGTTAAGTTCCAGAGCCTGGCATTGTGCATGGTGCTACACAGCCATAATTTTAGTAAATGAGAGGCTGACGCAGGAAGATTGTTCTGCAATGGAGGCCAGCTTCTACTCTTAGGAGTTCAAGGCCAGTCTTAACTGCACAGTGAGACCCTATCTACAAAACAACAAATAGCCAAAGCTTTCAGGGCTCCAGAATCTACATGATATATTAGCTGCTTACTCCATAACCTCTGTCAAGATTCTCACATCTTATCTGACTCACAAACTATAGTTTGATACACTAGAATGTTCAAGGTACAAAATGAAGCCAAAAGGAAAATTCTAGGATACATAGATAGGGAAAGAGACAGAAAGTTACTTCAAGGAAGAGCAAATGGGAAAGAAACAGAGTTATCTTTAGATAAGGCAGGGAGAAGTAGAGGATGAATAGACTAGGTCAAGCTAGAGGTGAACTGAGGCCACAAGATGAAAGGTCAACCAAGCTATGATGAAGTGGCAAACTAGAGTCACAAGATTAAACTTGAGGACCATAAAACTTTCATAGTATTATTTTGTGAACCCAGAGGGGTGATACTATATGCTGTGATTCATAATACTAATACCAGGTTTTGTGGTTATAGTTTCCTTCTAGAGGAGACTTTTTACTTCTTTTTATCCTGGACAAAAGTTGCTTAACTGGCAAGCACAAAGTTACAAGCTTGATCTCTGGTACAGAGAAAAAAAGAAAGAAAGAAAGAAAGAAAGAAAGAAAGAAAGAAAGAAAGAAAGAAAGAAAGAAAGAAAGAAAGAAAGAAAGCTAGCTTCAAAAAATTGGTCAAAAGTGTAAAAAGTTACCAAAGTTGACATTTATTAAGGATAAGAGAAGAAATATGCTCTCTAGAATAGGCTGAGTAAAAAAAGGGAAAGGAATACCATCTATAGCTTGAGGATAGACTTTAGAGAAAAAACACAGTAGCACAGAGCTACTTTCGAATCTCCCATTCTTCAGCCTGATGTCAGTTCTGCACTACATGAACAGAAACCTGCTAGAATTCTCATGAGAGCAGCTAAAGCCACCAGTGTGTGGTTGGTTCCAAGTTCAGGGCTTTGGGCACTGTTATGCTCATGTGTCCTGGAACTTTGCATTTATAAGAGCGTAAGCCTGCAACACCTTAATCCCCTATCTCATTTTTCCTTGTAAAACACAAATCCCCACAGTTCTTTATAGAGAAATGAGGGAGTGGAGCCTTCCATCTTCAATTTTGATATTTAAGAGGTGAGATCCTTATGAAGAGGACCATGCTATAGAGAAAAATGGTAAGGCAACAGGATGAGAGGTGAGGAGAGGTAGGTGAAATGTTTATATTTTAAATGGGCAAGATTTGAGTTTGTTCATAATCTGTGATGTAACAGAAACAGAGATTAAGATGCACACATTTATTTTATGATTTTGAGCATACCTACTATATTACTGTGGCTCCCAGGGTCCTAGGTTAGCTTCTCAGGATGAATGACTAAGTGGATGTAGCACACTGGTGCAAGGGGTTAGGGCATGGCACACTGGCTGGGGAGGAATGATGACCTATTTATTAGAAAGTTCCAAGACACATGTGTAGAACAGTTGCCCAAGCCCTACATATGGATGTCTCATAACAGCATGAGTGATTTTGGACAGGACAACATAGAACTGAGGCCAATGGCAGGTACAAAAAGGACAGTGGCCACTGAGCTGCACATGACCCTGTTCTTTCACTGCAGTCTGTCTCAGGCTGGAGAGGGTGCTTCTTTCTCTAGTTCCATTTGTTCCAAACTGGCTCTCCAGAGCATCTCAAGACAGAGAGATGTAGAAACCACATCTAGGAAGGGATTCCAGTAGCCCAAATCCAGTAACAACATGATGGCAAGGAAGCAGAGAGCGAGCTTATTGGGATAAAAGAGTAGGGGGAAGAGGAAGGCTGGGACTGGCAAAAGGAAAAGGGTTAGAGCACAGACAGTGTGAAGTCGGAGTTTAAATATTCCACCTCTGTAAGGTGACATTCAGAGGGTCCTGCAGAGCATGACTGGAAAGGCACTGAGTCGTGTTGCCGCACATGTTGCGCAGGTTCTTTCTACTTATTTATTTGTTTGTTTGTTTATTTATTTATTTATTTATTTATTGAACTGGGGATTGAACTCAGGATCTTGTACTTGCCAGGCAGGCACTTGTACCCCTGAGCTATCTCCAGGTTCCCATAATTTATTGTTCTATGCATAAGATTACTTAACATGCATGAACTTTCAATGCACTCAGGAAGAAGGAATATGACTTTAGGGCATGTGGAGAGGTGCACGGAGGTCTACTACAGTTACGTCTTAGTTTTAAATTTTTTTGAATCTCCCCAGACAACCTCAGAGTCATTGTTTCCCTTGTCTCTACCACAGTGTGGTAGATTCTGCAGCAGGGTTACTGATTGGTCTGGGGTAACTCCCATTTTGGAGGGAGGTGACAGGGGTTGGTTCTTAGCCCCAGCTGTGCTATCTGTGTAACTGACAGGCAGAAGTGCTCAGGCACATGGTCAACTATCTTTCTTAAATGATTTATCTTTGTTAAAACCATTATTGTCTCCTCAAGATGTGTCCAGAAAATACACTAGTTGTTAATGTTGGCACCCCCAGCTATCATGCACAAATATTGCAGTTGCAAAACTCAAGTTGCTCAGTGATTACTCAGTGCTTCCGAGAAAAAATAGTGCTTCCAGACTAGTTTTCAAAGTGCTTCCTCAAGTATGTTCGAATAATTAAGATTTTGATTTTTGATTTCCGTTCAACTTTTTTTTTCTCAGCTTAGATTTTCTAGAACCACAAAGTACTCTATGAATTCATTCACCAGCTGTATATATTCCCACGTACTCTGAGATCAAGCAGTCACAAGACACTGTGATGTTTGCAAAATGCTCATTTATTTGCAAACATCTTTTTGAGTCGTTTATGCAGTTCATTGTCCAATACCTAGTACTTCCCAGGTACAAGATCAGTGTTTATGGGCTGACCAGGTGTCGTGGTGTACACTTGTCACCCCAGCACTCAGGAGGATGGAGGAAGAGGACGGCAGTGATGTCGAGGCCAGCCTGGGGAGTGTAGTGAGTTGTATCCAGTCTGAACTACAGAGTGAGACCTGTCTCAAAAGAGAAAAAGAGATAGTGTAAAAATATTTTTGAAATGAAAAGAAGTGTCAAGAGTTAGAAATAATATTTTATATTTGTTGTGATGAGCATATATTGCTGTTCAAAAAATTTTTAAACATATGAAATGATAGAAAAAATAGCATTACATTGCTTTTAATATTACTTCTATTATCTCAAAAGTTATATAATAGTGATATAATTTGTAATTATATATATATATGTATATAAACTGTAAAATACATTTTAAATTATTTCTGGTGGGCATTTTCATTTATATAATCAAAAAAATTAAGCTGGGGCTGGTGAGATAGCCTAGCAGTCTAAGTGCCTGCCTGGCAAGCATGAAGACCCAGGTTTAATTCTACACATACCGTGCAGGTCATAGTGAGATCCTGTATCTATCCAATAAATAATTAAATAAAAAGAAAAAAATTAAAAAAGAAGCAATCTATTTTTTTTAAATGTTTGGCTTAATCAATTTTCTTTAACATGGAGAAAAATACTACACAAATGCTTTTGAGTAGCAGCTTTTTTATGTGACCTATATTTTTCTGTTTTCTAGTTCTCTCTACAATAAAGGTGATTTATGTTCTATTAAAAGATTCTTAGTTTAAAAAGCAGTGTTCAAAGCCTGCAAAATAGCTCAGCAGATTAAAGCGCCTGCAAGTAGACTCAGGGGCCTGGCATTTGATCCCTGGGCCTGCTGTGCTGGTCCCATCCCAGGGGAACCCTAAGATGGCAATTGAGACTGGGCGTGGTATTGCATAGCAGTGATGCCAGCTCATGGGAAGCTGTAAACAGACAGATCACTACGAGTCTGATCTAGCAGTGAAACTCTGAACACTCTGTAGACTCTTTCCTAAAATACAAAAAAAAAAAAAAAAAAAAAAAAAAAAAAAAAAAAAAAAAAGAAAGAAAGAAAGAAAGAAAAAGGAAAAGAAAAAGAAAAAGAAAGTCCTTATTCAACAAGGAATCTCATAAACTGGATTTGGATTTAGTGTTCAAGGAAGAGTGAAAATTCACTACACAGAAATGAATATTGTAATCTTTGAAAAGGTAAACAAAAAAAATTTAATGTAAAATGAACACATTGCCATTCTGGAACTCTGAAACTTTGTTAAATAAATCAGTCCCTACTGCCTTATCAACTCTGAGTGACCTGATACAATTGAGTTTTCATCTATAAAATTAAGCAGCAGATTACATGTGGTGACAGCGTCGAGCTATTTCCATCATTTAGGACTCAGTCGAAAGCTGGCAGTTGGCACTCCTCATTGTCACATTCATTTTATTACTTGGTGCTTCACTCAAATATAAAATGAGATCACACTATTTGTAGCTCAGCTCATTGGAATCTCTCCTAGTACATAAATGTACTTCAGCGACAGTGAACCTCAGAGGCTGACTACACGAGGGCTTCTGGGAAATGCCCTCCAGCACACACATGAGAAGCAAAGTCTGCAGCCAGGAGTTCTCCATCTAGCTCTACATGTGTGGGAAAGCGAGCATTTTATTATTGATTTGTCTGTTTCTCGGCCTCTACACTTATAAAATACTTCCAAAAGTACCACTATCTTAAGATTTCCATAATAATGGCATGTGCTACAGCTTTAGCAACGAGTGTATGTGTGCACAATACACTTGTGTAAATCAGTTAAAATTAATATATTTGTTCATTTTAGCCAGTCATTAGGTGATTTTCAATGTCTATTGCATTTTCTTTGAAACAACCTATAAGTTAGAAGTTCTGCATTTTTAGGCTGTCACATCTTGCTATGCAGTTTAAGCCAGCAATGAAGTCATTCTGTAGCAAGGGTTGGCTTTGAACTGGCTGTAGTCCTTCTGCCTCAGCCTCTGTCTGCAGGGATGGGTGCCACCACACCTGATTAATGCATCAAAATATATTTCCTTCTTTTTTTCTTTTCTGATAGAGCAGGGGTGTCCAAAATGTTAGCTAAAAATTCAAAGACAGCAGAAAGTAGGTATAAAAATTTAACCCTGTTGAATGGATAAAAATATTCCATTACTTGTGACTATTTCTATGCTGAATACACTTTCACATGCTCATGAGGAGGCTATAATTAGAGAAAAATTTTAAAAGTAACACTTTTTAGAATTAAATTTTAACAGTGCTGCAACCTTGGATTAAATCAGAGAAGCCTCTGGAAAAACGAAGAGAAGAAGTGTTTTAAAAATTACCACTGAAGAATTTAAGGAAATCACTTCCACATTAATATGTTAACGCTGTCAGCATATACTTTTGTCCAAGCTCCCTTGGGCTGTTATAACTTTCACAGACATGGAAATAGTTCTATTGAAACACAAGTTTAGATTTTTCTTTCCTTTCTACGTGCTATCCATTAACCATTATTTTAATCATTCCTTAGAACTGCCTTTAAGAAGTAACAGAATTTAGTAGGGTGCAAAAAAAAAAAGAAATGATAATATATAGGATAAAAAGTCAAGGTATAAACAACCCCGAGCTGAGCCTGAGGATTTACTGGATTGCCTTTCTAAGGATATCTGTTCTTGTTTGCTTGCACTGTCATTGTAACTAACTATTTACTCCAGTGATTCTTAACCTCGCATGCACAGTAGTCACTTGGCAGCTTTCTTTGCTTTTCTTTTGTTTTCATTGCTAAGGTTCTAACCCAAGGCCTGATTGCATTGTAGCAAGAATACTATCTCTGCACTACATTCCTAGCTCTCAATTGGGAGCTAACAACACAAGACCAAGCAAAACCATGCTCCCAAATAAACCACTTCAACACTCACTGCCCAAGCTGTACTTCATATAGAGTAAGTAAGGAATTTGGATGAGATGCTGGCATCCGTATTTGGTCAAATTCCCTAAATGATTTCACTATGCAGCATGGTAGTGGGCAGTAGCTAGAGAATCTGTCTTGTGAAAATAAAGGGCGTGCAATTTCTGATAAATCAAGACTTCATTCAACAGTAATAATATTAGTGCTCACCTGGAATTGAGGAATATCATTTTTCCTTTTTTGTGACCTGGAAGTATTCTGTCCTACCTAATATTTTAAGAGATTAGAGATGGGTGAGTCACTGTATCCTACTACTATGATTCCAGAAATTTCAGAGCTTTTGGCAACTAAAGATTTCAAAGTCAAATGAAAGAAATAGGAGAAAAAGGAGGAGAAAGAAGGAGGCAGAAAGTGATAGGAAATGTAGGAAGAGGGAGACAGTGTGGAAAGGAGGGCAAAAAGAAATAAGAGGAAGA
>PVKN010040731.1:0-10669 GCA_004027915.1 Capromys pilorides
TGAAAGGTAGAAGAGAAAACATATAGCATGAAACGAGCTACAAAAAAGTGACAAAGATATAGGAATAGAACCAGCAAACATGGGTTTCAGTGACACTAAAGAGAAATAACTGATTTTACCACTTGTTTTAAAAATAAACATCAAGCTATCAAACACATGCATTTTATAAAACTCAATTCCTCAGCTTAATATTCTTTTTGTAATTGATTCTGTGCAAGAAGAAGTACAAAAAATAAGCTTAGTGTCAATTTATTCTAACTAACAAAGCCACCCATAAACACCCACAATGTTGTCTTAAGTACACACATGCACAAAAATATACATTGGAAACATTAAAGGAGAGATAGGAAGGACTTGTAGACTTGTATCATTAGTATTAACACTTGCTAAAGTCAGAAGACAAACAAAACTAACTGAATAACTGCTTTTCACACAGCGATGGCCACAGCAGAGTACACTCCTGATGAGTCTCTGCACAGAGGCAAAAGAAAGCAAGATCTCCCAGTGATGCTGGAAGAAGTGGGACTGGATCCTGAGTTCTGGTTGCCTAAGCTGCAAGAGCATCTGGGTGTGTACTGTACTCTGGCCTTAAAATACTTAAATGATAAGGACCTCCAGAAACTGAAATCCTATGCACATCATCCTTGGGAGAAAAGGGCCCTGGAGAAGCTGTTTGACCTTTCACACTCAAATAACCACCCAGAGTTACAGGACTCTCCAATGGACATGGCAAAGAAAAGGCAGGAACAAGCAGAACAGGCACTGCAGGAGTTGAAGGACTTGCTGTCAAAAGGAAGGCAGAGGCAGGAAGAGTCAGTGAGGATTAAAGAAGCAGAGCTGAGAAAAGCAATTGAGATCCCTGAAGAGTACTGGCCACCTCCTGAAATATCCTTACAGGAAGTCATAGAAAATCTGCAGAGACAAATCAATCTAATGGAACAGACATTGTCTCAAAGGCAAAATTTCTCAAATAGTGATCTGGTAAGATGGGCATCTGGTGGCCTTGCCCTACAGGGAATTTATAAAACTAGCCACCAAGGAACCTTGATTGAGAAAAGAGAAGAGTTACTCAGTGTCCCAGAGACAGTTTTACTCTTTGGCCCTCAGCAGGGTGCATGGATGGAAACAAAGGAATTTACATCTTTTCAAGAAGAATCTATGTTCTCCCAGAGTATAGAGAAGCTGGGCTTCAGTGTAACTGCCTCCTTCAAGGGTGGAGGATGGAGAGTTAGTCTAGAAGCTGGCATAGATCGAAGCAAACATTCAGAATCCAAGGAAATTCATCAATCACATTCTGAACAGTCTTACTTCTGCTCAACCAAGTTTAGCTATGTCCCTTTGGCCTCCTGTCACTTTCCAATTGAGCAGCTCAAGCTATCCAAGGCTTCTCTCCAGGAACTGAAAAGCATTGAAGACCTCCTTGATCATACAACAGGCTCAGAAAGACTCCCCTTGATAAGGAAGAGGACCAAAAACTTCTTCCACAGGTTTGGCTCTCATGCTAACCAAGGCCCTCTGCACCTGGGAGGAATCTACTGGTGGAAGGCAACTTCAGAGGGTTTCCAAAGGGAGCAGCTAGAGGATGTCAAGCAGTATGCAGCAGAGGCCCTGGATATTTACATAAGGGGCAGCTACAGTGGCTTTGGAGTGAAAGTTACTCCAGGCATAAATGTGTCAAACTCTCAATCAAAAGCATATTCTCAAAGCAAAACCATCCAAAATCTCCAAACCAAAATCCAGCTATCTGTGACCCAGATAGGTGGCCCTCCAGAGGCAGATGGCCTTGTCCAGTGGAAAGCTGGTCTAATAGCCAGCAATCAAACCTGGTGTGTCATTGACCGGGGCCTTCAGCTGGTGCCAGTTTGGGACATCATCCTCTCCAGCCACAGAAGTGATTTTAAGGATGCTCTACAGGTGGTTAACTGCCTGAAAGAGAACTACGCTGCTCTGACTGGTCTCACTGTCCAATTACAGGAAGGAGAGGAATTGCTGAGTGCTGGAAAGGAAGCTAGGGTTTTTCTCGATGATGTGAAAACTTGGGAGGTGTCTGATCCTGAAGAGCAGCTTAAAAATCTGATAGATGTCATGCAAATGTTGAGTCAACAAATAAAAGGTTATGACATTTGGATCAATAATTGCCTCACAGACTGGGATCTGCAGAACTTTCTTATAAACACTGTCAACTTTTGCAAAAATTCTCCCACTCATAGAACAAAATTTATTAAATCACAGTTGTGCAGCCTTCTGGACCCTCATATCTACCAAGTAACAAACTTCCCTCAGGCTCACTCCATTATGCAGTGGATCTACCAGTCAGAGATAGAGCAAGAACAAATCAGCATCTTTCAATTTTCTGAATTAATTAAAGCCTTAAAAGAAATCCAAAAAAACCTTTTGGAAGTGAATGCCAAATCTGAGTCCCCAGAAACAGTAGAAGAAGCTCACAGAAAGGCCACATATGAAGTCAGCATAGCTCTCAGCTGCTTTTTAAATTACCTCCAAGAAAAAGAACAGTCAGAAATACAACTCTTACTACTGTCCATTGCAACTGGTGCAGGATATCAGGTGGTGAACAACACTTTTCAGTATCTCCTGGGGTGTGATGAGTTAAATTTTCTACTGGATGAAATGGAAACTGCCCACAATAAATACCAGGAGCTGAAAAGTATTTGCAGCTACAGGGCTCAGGCATTTCTTCTGCTCACAGGTCTGACGGCCACAGCTGGAGTCACAGCTATTTCTCCAAAAGAGAAAATACAACGCATGGCACTAATGAGACATCACATGGAACAATCATTATCTGAAGAAGTTGCAAATGTCCTTGCCAAACTTGGAGCAGATCATGATTGGGAAAATCTAGAGAAAGACTTGAGATTACTTATTGATGGGAATTATAAAGCCACTGTGTCTTCTTTGAAAATGGATGAGGTTAAAAAGCAATTACAAAGTCTTTTCCATGAAAAGAAACGATCCCAGGAATCACATGATAATGAAAATGGCAAGTGGGAAGTGATAGAAAATGGAGCCTTTTTAGACTTACTCCAGCGTCTAGGCCTAGAACATTACTACCCAAAAAGGATGACCAGAGATAACTTTCACCTAATCTACAAGACTTCTGTGCACAACACACAGCCAAGTTCTGAACAGGAACTTCCCTTCTATTTCCTACAAAAGCTACTGATGCTGGATTATGGACTGAGACACTTGGTCTTCAAAGATGATGGAAATACAAGACACCAGGTCTATCTAAGTGCTTCCAATGAGGAAAATGAGGCATTTGATCCATATGAAGATTTTTTTGAAGATAATGATAGTCTCACAAATCCTTCAGCTACCAATATCAGACCCCACATTCACCCGATGGATATTCAAATGGCAATTTTTCACTGTGCAGATGATTTTGCCAGACAATATATTTTGGCCAAACTTTCCATTTGTCAATTTGCCATTCCCCTTGTGGTGCCTAACCCCTGCACTTCTCAAATTGAGTTCTCTCTTTGGTCTCTAAGTCAAATTAGAAGAAGCTGGCAGCGAGCAAGGAAATTACCAAAAGGGAAAAAAAGCAATTACAAAAATCAACAGATGTGTCATGTCTCTACCTCCATTGTATCCTTCATTAGAGTCGGAAATGGTCTCTCTGCATCCAAATCTCAGATTATGAACTGTCTTCTCAGTAAACGTAAACATGATGTGTTTTTTCACCGACACTGCAAAGGAAGCAGCAAAGACTATCTCCTGATGGAGGGTGTGGTGGAAATCTGCTGGTACTGTCCTGCAGGGGATGATGAAGACAGATTTGACAACTGTGTGACCTTCACCAATCTTCATGGAGATGCAAAGGAACACAAGCAGCAGCTCACCTTTCTGCAAGAAGTCTCTTCTATCATTGTAGTCCTCATGTCAGCATCTGATGACAATGAAGAAAATCAGAAGATTGTCCGTGAGTTGTGCCAGTCATCAAGACCTTTGATCTTCTTGCTTGATGACAAACAAAAAACAATAGCCAATAATTCTGGCAGAAGAGTAAGAATTGGCATCAGGAATAGAAATGAGGCAGAATTAACAGAAGAGCTCACTGCTACAATCACACATTTGCTAGAGCTCTCTGGCCTTGCTCTCAGCTTAGAAGACTGCTCCCAGATTGCTCGCAAGCAAGGATTCCTTATTGATGAAGACCAGAAAGAGTGCAAGGAAGCCAAAGAAAAGGCAGAGATTATAATGGCCCTTTTGGGAGAAACTAACTTATCTCACATGAAGGAAAATTTACTACCACTTCAGGGACAACTGTGGCATCTTTGGTGTAAGAAGGACAAAGAATTCTACCATTTGAAAGAAAAGGGGAACAGGAGCATTGAGCAGCACAAGAGTGAAATTGAGACAGATAAAAGAATAATTAGGTGCCAACAGTTGGAAAGAGCATTTCCTCTCAATGATTTAATGCAATCTGTCCTTCAAATTCTGCAAGAACAGTCAGAAACTCATAGCAAACTCTACTTCTTTCAGTGGCTGAGTGTGCTTTTGGACAACCTGACTGCAGGACACTTGGAAAAACTGCGTGAGAAGCAAAGATCTTTATGGTCAAAGATACAAACAGAAAAGCAAAAGGCACAAAGCAACAACTACCTGAAGCTCTGGCAAAGTGAGATAGAAGCCATCTCCACAGAGATCAGTGACTGTACTTTGGGAATTGAGCAACTTCTCAGAGAAATTGGCCAGATATACGAAGCTCTGGAAGAATCTTCTTCCACAAAAGATACCCTTTTTCTCTCCCTTCCCCAAATTGCTGCTGATCTCATGATCTCTGGCATGCCCATTGAGCTGATGGATGGGGATGCTTCCTATGTGCCTCTCAAATGGGTCGCAGCTATTTTTGATGAGGTCTCTAAGAAAATCGGTGACAAACGACTGTTTGTTCTTTCTATCCTTGGCCTGCAGAGTTCAGGGAAGTCCACCCTGCTGAATGCCCTTTTTGGGCTGCAGTTCAGTGTCAGTGCAGGCAGGTGTACCAGGGGAGCCTACATGCAGCTCTTAAAGGTAGAGGAGAGCTTCACAGAGGAACTTGGATTTGACTATATGCTAGTTGTAGACACAGAAGGACTTAGGGCCCCAGAGCTCAACAACAAATCCCAGAACTGGGACAATGAGTTAGCAACCTTTGTCATTGGATTTGGAAACCTGACTCTCATCAATATTTTTGGAGAGAACCCATCAGAGATGCAGGATATCCTACAAATAGCTGTCCAAGCCTTTCTGAGGATGAAACAAGTAAAAATTTTCCCAAGTTGCCTCTTTGTCCATCAGAATGTGGGAGAAGTTACAGCTAATGATCAAACCATGGAAGGACGACGGTGTTTAGAGCAGAGACTAGATGAAATGGCAGTAACTGCTGCTGAACAAGAAGAATGCTCAGATATAACCCACTTCAGTGATGTCATAAAGTTTGATATCAATACTCACGTCCACTACTTTGCGCACCTATGGGATGGCAATCCCCCAATGGCTCCTCCTAATCCTCGCTATAGCCACAATGTCCAAGAATTGAAAAGTAGAATTCTCTTGACTGCCAAACAAGAATCCAGGGGAAGCATCATGAAAATTTCAGATGTAAAATTCCGAGTTCAGGATTTGTGGAGAGCCCTGGTCAATGAAAACTTTATTTTCAGTTTTAGGAACACCCGTGAGGTCATGGCCATGAGCAAATTGGAAACTATGTATAACCACTGGACCTGGGAACTAAGGAGTCATATGCTCGAGTTGCAGAATCAGCTGAACAATCAGATTCAGAATGGAAAAATTCATATACTCAAAACTAGCATGTGTGAGATTCCAATTACAGAAAAATATAAAGCCATCAAACATGAACTTGAAAAATATTTCAATGATGATACAGATAGTGAAATATTGGTTCAATGGAAAGCAAATTTTGAAAATAAGTTAATAATCCTTAAAGAGGCTCTTATTGCAGACAGCAAACAAAAAGCCAATGAATTCATTCGTTTAAAAAGAAATCAAGAAAGACTAGATAAAAAGAAGACATGCTATGAAAGTGAGTTATTAGAAAGAAGCCGGAAGTTGGCTTTAACTGTAAAAGATAAAGAATTGAATGAAGAAGAGTTACAGGAGAAATTTAATCAGCTTTGGAAAAAATGGATCTATGATGTGTCCTCGGATCTTCCTCAAGTTACAGAGCCTGATATTGATGTAGATTCCGAAAACATTCTTTGGGAATATTTTCAAAAAGAGATAAACTTGGTGGACTTACTAAAGAGAAATTCAGGTGAGAAGTTTCAAATCAATTATGAAGACCATGTCAAAATGAATAAGAAATATAACTTCATGACAAGAACATTAAAGGCCCAAGATAGAGACTCCATTAATATGACAACTCATCTCATTATTTCAAGATTTAATGAAACTATTAACAACATTCGTAAGCAGAAGTGTGATTACAATCCAAGTTACTTCCATGAAATCCTGAGAACAATAGATGAGGAAGTAAAATCTGCACCCACTGAGGAAAGATACACATTTACAAGCAAATACAATATTGAATTATCTTTGTGTTTATTCCAAAGAGCATCAAAAAGTTTTAAGGAAATGCACAAGGCATTCAAGAGAGCAAATGATCCTGTAAACTATCTGGAAAGCAAAAAGGATGATTTCTTCATGAGTTTTAAGATCTCCTGTCAAGGAGCAACTTCAATCAAAACATTTGTTGATTTTTTGTGGCACAAACTTACCCCTGCTATCTCTGCCACCATATGGAGAAAAATGATCATTCAAATTGCTGGGGACATGCAAGCTACCTGCCCTGAATTCAATGGAAACAGGGCTAACCTGGAGAAACACATTCTCATCACTTTGGCAGAAGAAGAAAACTTTGATAATTACTGGCAATACCTTCATCACACAAAATCGTTTTTTGGTAATTTCATTAAAAACCATATTAAAAGATATTGTACAGAAAAATGTGAAAAAATAAGGACTTTCTTAAAACTAAGTTTAGATGACATCAAGAATGCCATCCTCTCTGCTCTTCGTGAATCCACAGCAGTAGCTAAAGATAAAAGCAGCACTGCATCTGGATGGCTGGATTTCTTCTGTGATCACCTGGGGAACAACTTGATCTTTCCACGAAGAGATCTGATAAGCATTGAACACCAAGAGATAAAAGATATAGAGTTCCTCAAAGAAGCCATGAGTGCAGCTTTGGACCCTGCAATAATGAACGTTGAGCAGAATTGTTCAAGTATGCCTACTGAAGAAATGGTTTCTGAAATTGAGAAAATCCTCTCTGAACATCTTTGTGGCTGCTGGAAACAATGTCCTTTATGTAATGCTATTTGTACCAACACTATTCCTACACACGAAGGAGACCACAGTGTTCCTTTCCACCGTCCTCAGGCTGTCAGTGGGTGGCATAAGCACAAAACAGACCACTTTGTCCTTGACTGCTGCACCAGTTCAGTGGCAAGTGATCGTTTCATGATTTTTGGAAATGATCAGAAAATCCCCTATAAAAACTATCGGCAGGCAGGAGGGGATTATGCCACATGGAGCATCACCCCAGATTCATCCTCCCAACCATATTGGAAATGGTTTGTTTCACACTTCAGATCAAAGCTTGAAGAAAAATATCAGAAAAAATTTATAGATACAGGTAGAATCCCTGATGCCTGGGCCAAAATTACAAAGCAGGATGTGCTTGATGACCTAAAAAAACAGTAGCATTCAATGATCATAAAAGAGTTCCAGTATCTGAGGCAAGGGATAAAGTCACAGTACCAGCATAATTTTAAAACATTTCCTCCTTAAAATGAAAGCCTTCAATATTTCCAATTTCATACATGTAAATATAAAAATTTAAATATTTCCTATAAAATTACTTTATTTTTCTCTGCTTCAATTCCTTCTAGTTTAAACATAAAAAACTACTGAAATGTACAAATATATGATAAGATCAGCTTGTAACACCTCTTTCATACTTTAAACTATTTTGCTTGGTATTTTTTCTAAATATATGACTCAGTCATCCTAACAAAAAAAAATAAAATCATTGCAGGCTGCTACAAATCTCTGTAGAATATCTGTATGAAAATTTCAGTCAATATACAGACCTTGGTTGAAAGCTACAAATCAACTTTTGGGATGGATTTTTCACACTTCAAAATTATGAAAAAAAAATGTATTAATTCTAAATGTAACAACATTTAGGGAATTCAGTGAGTCCCATCATAGCAATATTTTATCATATTTTGTTTTAGGAAAGAATAAAACAGAGAACTGACCAGGATCAGTTATGTATTAGTTACTTGATCTGCTTTTCTGTTGATAGAATACCTGATGCCCACAACTTAAAGGAGGAGAAGTTTATTTGCCTCATAGATTCTTGTGTGGATAAGTCCATAGATGGGTGGTTTCTCCAAGGTAGAAACAGCATGGTAGAACAACGTAGCACAGGGCAGCCAGGAAACAGCCAGAGAAGGGAGAAGCCAGAGGTACAGAACACGTTCCTTTAGGTTATACTGTACAGTAACCGAACTCTAACCAGGACTCACCTCCTAACAGTATGTTCACCTACTGAACTCATCAATGATGAATTCTCTTGCTGAGCATAACAAGGTCAAGATTCAATCACTTTCCAAACATGTTTATCTCATGGGGGCAGTTTAGGTCTACAACATTGCAAGCTACCATCAGTTTAGGAAAGATTATCAAGAAATATATGAAGTAGAAATCAAATACTATAACATTTTCTCATTTAAGTATCACTTTTTTCTTCCCTGACAGCTTGATAGTTCCATACTCAAGCTACAAAAAAAAGAAAGAAAGAAAGATCCTCAAAGCTTAGATGTTTGAAACATACTGTTATATACAAATCTGTGAAGGACTGGCTGCTAGAACAAAATGTATAACCTGGTGTAACAAACCATTTTAATCAAGTATGCAAACATTATATTTGATTAAACCTTAATGATTACAGAATTATTTCTTAAAGAAAAATTAAGTATATAGGTTCTTTTCCAATTTTTTGTGATCTTTTGAGAATATAATATATATTCTCAAAAAGTATATAGGTTTTTTAAAAAAATTATAATTAAATTTAAGTGATATGGTATTTCAACAAACATTCTTTTTTGTATCTAAAAATGTAAAGTGATAGGATGCATGCCTGTCATCCCAGCACTCAGGATGCTGAGGCAAGAGAATCACTGAATGCAAGGCCAGCGTGGGCTACAAAGTGAGTTCAAGCCCAGCCTATACTACATGGTGAGACCCTGTCTCAAAAAAAAAAAAAGTGAGAAAATGTTTATCTCCAAGTCAGACGCATTCGTGGTTCTTTAATCATTTGGGGTATAAAGTTATGAATAGAAGAAAATTTCTTCACATTGGACATAAAGGTATCCATTTTTTTCCATTTATAGATACAGTCTCTTCACTCACCACACACACACACACACACACACACACACACAGTGGCAATAAAAACAACCCAAGAAATAAGCAAAACAACTTGGATCTTCAGAGATGGGAGATAGGAGATATTTTCAATTTCAGGTCAACTAACTTATCTCCAGAAGTCTTGGACAGAAAAAGTATACAAGATATACATGTTTTTAACATTATTATTTTCTCTTTGTTCTCTGAAAAAATTAGTCTTGGTAAGAATTGGATAATCCAGTAAGACTAAATTAATCATGGAGACAGAACCTACACATAGAATTATGCCTGTCTCTCATATCATTGCATTCTTGAAAAGGGCTACGTTTCAATTAGTATTTTATGAATCTTTTTTACTGTTATTTAATAAGTTCTTATAACCATTTAACTAAGTATCATTTATCATGCTACTTTTGATTTTCAAGCTAAAATTATTTTATATACATAGAAAAAGATTTTTGATAAATTCCTCAGGTATTGGGTGGGGAGATAGCTTAGTAGAATAAGCGCTTGCTTGGCAAGTGCAAGGGCCTGAGTTCAATCCCCAGTTTCACAAAAAAAAAGAAGAAAAGAAAAGAAAATTCCTCAGGTATTTAAGCTGTCTGATTATTAAATGACCTACAGAGGCTGTTCTCAAAAGATCACAAAAAAAATTGGAAAGAGGTAAATTGGGATAGAGAGAGATGACTCTGTCATAGTGGAAGGTATTCTGTGATACTGCTAGAAAAATAATACTGCCATCAGGGCAGAATCAGATTTGAAAGGGATTGTAGCATCAGTATACTAGGCATCTCTGAAGATGGAAACATCAGAAAGAATAAAAGTAGGTCAAATGGAGTCAAGAGGAATGAGATCAAGACGAGAGATACTGGATGCAGGTTCAGGCCACAAAATTAGAGAGGGCCAGAGGTTAGTTGAATTGTATTCCCATGGTTTCTCAGAGTCACTGAGGTATAAAGCAGAGGAAGAATAACTAAAATCACATCAGAGTTCAGGGAGATTCCAGTCAGTTAATACAGAAATCCAAAGTAGAGTAGGAAAGGAGCCACAGTTATGTAGGGGTGGAGTTAAGATGGCGATGGATTCTAGGACATCACATCTCATGATTAAGATGTGAGTTACTGACATATAGACTTTAAAGATTAAAGCTATGGAAATAGAAAATAAAGTGGTGATACTAGAAGATGAGGGGAAGATGGGAAAAAATGGAAATATTGGTGGAAGGGTA
>PVKN010040732.1:0-10671 GCA_004027915.1 Capromys pilorides
TTGAGTTTGCCAGGCACGCACTTATTCTTTTTTTGTTTTTTGATATTTCATATTTTTAGTGTCCTTATTACTTTTAATAAGAAATAACAATGAGACAGTTTCAAAATACATTAGTAATACATCTACAATAATTAATACAATGCATATTATTGTCCTTGTAGTAGTTATTCAGAGTACAAGATGCAGACATGATAATTTTTCTAATCATTATTGGTATAAAAATTTCTCTCATTAAACTAAGACAAAGTAGTTGTATACATACTCCAACATTCCATAATTGTAGTGGGTTATTGGCAGAACTGGCAATGTCAGAAGCTGTTGATTTAAGCCTTTTACAGCTCAGCATACTAATCTAGCTTTACATTTTATGCCTCGTGGTTAAATTTTTCTGCTGGGTGTTTAAGGGCAAGTTAAAACAACACTCGTATAACAAAACATGTAACTTTTTTATCTCCCAAAATCAGTCAAATCTCAGGATTTACCTTGAAACCACGTACAGTGCTTTGTAGAACTTTGTCAGTGTCAGCCTTCTAGATTAGTCATGGCCATTGTTTAACCAGTCTGTTCTCTGTGAAAGCCTGAGAGAATGTTTTCTGTCTAGATAACTCTCTTTAGTCACACTATATATCATCGATCCCTTTCCTCTGTGGCCCCATAATCTCACTAAACTCCTCTCCTAGAGGGTTAAGAACATAAGTTTATAGACCAAAAATTAGAGAAAAAGAAGGGCTACAAGAACAGTCAATATTTTGGCCCTAGCCCTTTGAGGTCAGTGAGGACTCAGGACATAAGAGAACCTGTGCTGTAATATCCTATAACTCTGTGGTGTCCCAAATTTTCTGTTCAAGCAAGCACTTATTCTACTCAGCTCTCTCTCTCTCTCTCTCTCTCTCTCTCTCTCTCTCTCTCTCTCTCTCTCTCTGGCCTTAGGCTTTCTGTGCTCTATAGAGGCATTTGTTCTCCCATTCTTTGCCATCAGCTGAAGCTTTGTGCACCCTCTTCTGGCATTTTAAGATGTTTAAACCTTTAGGTACCTAAACTGAGAGCAAGCTACCAATTGAGAATCAGTACATGAGTAAAGCCACACCAAGTATTTTTCTCCTTCCCACACCACCCCTTTATGTGTCTTTCAGGTAACTTTAAACAACAGAGCACCTCAGCTGTGATGTGCTTCTGTTTCTTTCAGTCATTCTCCCAACCCTCACTCAACAGCATTCATGGTTTCCCTTATATGAGAAACCCAAAATAGAAATAGAAAGCAAAAGAAAGCAAGATCATTATGTATTACAAACATGTACTAATAAAAATGCAGTAATAATCAAAGACCTAGAACTAGATTCATTCTCTGCAAAGATCATGGCTGTTAAGTACAAATATCCCTCCTAGCCAGAACAGACAATGTTGTGATTAAAGCCAACTGTCTACCGATTTTCGATTTAACACTGTAACCATCATTCATTAGCAGAACTCTGGACATTTTCAGATGCTGCAAAAGATTGGGACCACTGCAAGCACTCTTCACAGAGAGGAATCATCTGAGGCATAAGATGAGGTCAATGTACAGGTATGTCAAATGTTAGGCTTCTATTATTAATCTGTTATTTACTTTTTTGGTACAGGGTCTTGTTATGAAGCTTAGACTCAGACTGATCTTCCTGTCTCAGCCTCCCCAGTGCTGGGATTATAGGCATGTACACCACTGGTTCTGGTGCCTGGCTTGGTGCCCAAGGCTGGCATGGCATGTGGTACTAGGAATCAAACATGGGTCATTGAGTTTGCTAGGCAGGAGGAACTTAGACTGCTCAACTACCTCTCTCTTCAGCCCAGATTTTTTAAAATAGGAAACTAATAATGATTTTTATATTATATTATATATTGTCAACTTTAAAGTATTTGCTCAGGCTACAAGATATAGGCATGAAAAACTGAACAAAGAATGTAACTTCTCCTTTCAAAGAATTAATAAATCAGTAGTACAATCATCTTAGCTATCTTTTGTATAGATAGATAAGAGATTTTTTTAAGAATGCCCTTCCTTCTTTTCTCCTTTCCCCCATTCCTGTTGCTCTTAACTTTTGAATAGTTCCTTTTCCTTTCACAATGTCTATTGTGCCTTTTGGATCTTACTTACTTTTTCAGTTTCTTACATTAGGGAGACAATATGAAGTTTGCACATGGGATCTGATTTATTTCACTTATGAGTATAGTCTCTAGTGGAAATCAGTGTGGAGATTCCTCAAAAACTAAGATTGGAGTCCTGTGTAAACCAACTATTGCTGTTCTGATTACTTTCTCAGAATAATTAAAAATATCATACCACAATGACATATGTGCACCCATGTTTATAGCAGTACAATTTGTCATAGCTGAATCTTGGAAACAACTCAAATGCCCATCAACCCAGGAATGGATACAAAAGATGTGATATTTTTTTTATAATAGAGTACTACTCAACTATCAAGCAGATAAACCTAAGTCTTCTTTTGTTTGTTTGTATTTTAGGGAAGGGTCTATAGGGTGTTCAGGGTCTCACCACTAGACTGGAGTCATAGTGATCCCTCTGCTTACAGCCTCCCAAGAGCTGGGATTACAGACTTGTGCCACCACACCCAGACTCAACTGCCACCTCAGCATGCCCTGGGGGCAAGGCTGGCACAGCAGACCCAGGTATCTGAGTCCTTTATAGATAAATGGACAATTTGTTAATCTTGTCAAGGCTCTAAATATCATCTGTCTTCTCATTCTTTTCTGTCTACCATTTTGTCATGGACTAAAAAATTTGAAAGTGATGGTGCTTCTTGAGAAGCTATTTGGAGGCTTCAATCCTATATTGTATCTACCAGAATGGGAAATGCAGCTGGCATGGCCAGTGTTTTTAACAGATAAGGGAATATAATATGCAGAGTCTACCTGCAGACAGAACCAACCACATCATCATCATACTATGAGAAGTTCTCACAAATCTGAAAAAGAATCCATTCTGAGGAGCATCAGGGGTGCTTTTCTTTTATTTCCAACCCATGTTATTACAGAATAGAACTGATAATTTTTGGGGGGGATAATTTTTGGAACACAAAAGCAGTAGTTAAAGGGTAAATGAAATTGACTGTTGTGACTGGGGGCAAGTTCAGGCGTGTTGTGTTGTGTTTGCTTTGAAATGTTAAACAGGTTGAGTTCTTCTAAAAGAAAACATTTTATTCAGAACATTCTTCCATGAAATTCCTCTTTGACAAAGTGTCATTTTTTGATATACTGGTATATCTGCCTATATTTTATATTTAAAAAAGGCAGGCGATATTTTAAGAACTTTTAACAAGCATGGGGAATTGACTTTTAATATAATGCTCCAGTATGTTTCCTACTTTGTAATCCTTCATGTCAAGCCACAACAGCTTTAATTATCGCCACTTACAGGGGAAAAAGTACACAGAAATTAAAGTGTTATTAGAAAATGAAAAGTCAACTCCTCAATAAAACACTTAAGTATGTTACTGCAATCATTAAGAAAGACAGCTGCAGACATAGCCCTAAGTGAACTATGAATGAGTAGCAGGAGATAAAGAAATTTCTAATAAACTACCTTGGAACTGAAGAAATTCAGGTATGTTTTAAATTAAACTTAGCTACTAACTCATAAATTTCCAAGTTAAAAGCTTTGTTATCCTTGCAGGCTGTGTGTACCAGCAACCCCACTGGGGCACCACTGGTGACTCAGACCAACTAGCACCATACCTGTGCTCCCTGGGGTCCTGCCCAGGCACCCCAAGGTGCATATCCTGCCCTCCGCTCTTGCTCACTCATCCACGCAGAGCCTGCCTGTGTCCCTGGATGTGCCAGGCCCTTGCTTCTTAGCCTCATCATGAACCCATTTAGCCTGCCTTCTTGATCTCGGCTGGCTATCATTTGCTCTCAGGAACACTGTGCTGTCTGTCTCTTCTTTCACTAGGTGCCCTTTCTCTAAAAGCTTACTACCCTGTCCTTGTACTGTGATGTGACTGGCTCTTGGTTTTCCATAGTCCATGAGCACCACAAGGGATAAGCTATGATTTACTTGTTTCTATGGCATCTCTACTGCTTAGCCCTATTCTTTCAAGACACTTTGTTAAGGAGACCACAAAAGGGCAGGGGCTTAGCCTAGTTGCAGAAAGCTTGCTTAGTCTGTGTAAAGCCCTGAATGCAACCAATAACTAATGAACCCACTTAAAAGAAGTTCAAAAAACAAATGCTTTTGTGATTTTCCCCCTTTGGGTGAAAATATAAACTGGTAAGAGAAACTACATTTATAAAAATGATTTATTCGAGTTGACATGTGTTAAACTTCTCATTTAGCAATTTTATTTGGCTGGAATAAGTCTTGCATTTTGGTTCAAGAGCTTTTGCATACTACCACTGCTCTACTAAAAGAAGGGGAAGGTGAACACAGGTGCTGACAGATAGCAACTCAGGACAGTCACCTGTAGCTTTGAGTTTAAAATGCAGACTTCTGGGGGCTGGGGAGATAGCTCAGTAGAAAAGATGATTGCCTGGCAAGTCCAAGGGCCTGAGTTCAATCCCCAGTTCCAAATAAATATGGAAAGAAAGAAAGAAAGAAAGAAAGAAAGAAAGAAAGAAAGAAAGAAAGAAAGAAAGCAAGCAGACTTCTAATAGGAGCAACAAGGATGGGCAGAAGAGGCAGAAAGGACTTATGGAGATTAACATGTCACACCTCTAGTCACAAAGGTCCTACTTTCTGTGGCGCTGCTGAGAACTTTAGGGGAAGGCTATAGCGAGGAAAGGGGAAAGCTTGAAACCAATATCTGTTAGTGGGTCAGGGAAATGGGGCTGGAGAATGCAACACATTATGAATACTGCCAGGGCCCAGAGAAAAACAGAAATAATCCATGCACTCTTGAGAGGTCCTTACACTCAATCAAGCAGCCATGGATTATGAAATAATGAGTAGGATGAATTCAGGGAATTGGTTCAGAGCTGACCTCCCCAGTCTGCCTCTGAAGGATGGCTGGCATTTATTTAAACTTCCAAAATGCCATCAGGACAAGACTGCTTGTTTCATAAATGTCTTTGGTTCAGGAGAATGGTGGGTGGAACAGGGAAGAGGGTGTGAGACACAGAGAGAGGGAAGCAGCTACGCATGAGGAGAGATGTTGCCTCAGCAGCACTTTTCTTAAGCCACAGTGAAAAGTACGATGCATTTATAGGCCACCTTCCACAGCAAAAGTGATGTTAGAACAAGTTTCAGTCGCTCATAAATTATGCAACACAGCTGCTTCTCGTTTTCCAGATTAGTCCTGGAATGGATGAGCCACACCCTGTAAAAGAGATTTGTTCTCCGTATTTTCAGTCTTCAGCCTTCAGGACTTCTAAAACTCTTAAGCAAACCCATACTTCAAAATATAATGACACATTTCTCCAGGAACACAATGAAGTTGTTTGTCCTGGCTCTATTTTAGGCTTTCTGGGGCCATCATGTGTTTAATACCAGAAAACAATTTCAGGAACAATAGTAATAGTGAATAAATTAAAGCACAGTACATATACTTTCCATCAATAAAGTAAATTTGTTTTACTGAACTCCATTTTTTCTCAGGAGCCATCTTCCCACCTCTGCCCCTTTCCAAAACGCTTTTTTAGAGCAATTCGCTTTGCAAAAGAGTACTTCAAATTGATTCTGAGGAATTTGGATTCTCCACACTCTTTTCTGGCAACATGTTTTTATTTTATTTTATTTTATTTATTTTTTGTCAGATCAGCAGAAACAATGTGAAAATACCCGTCATAGTAATTTCAAATATCTGTTATCTACCAAATTATACATAAATAATCCATGGTTGTGATGTGATCCTTGAAAGGTTTTTTTTTTTTTTTTCAAAAAGACAATCAAATGCTATCAAAAATATAAATGGATACCTTGTAAGAAAAAGCCACTGGTAACATTTGCAGAAACCTACAGATTTTATTTTTAATCCTTAATCAGAACCAAAAGAACACTTCTGAAAGAAAGAGTCTTGTGTTCACACACATGGAGCGGCATTCATCCCCGCTCACCCACGCGCTCACCCACATGCAGGTACGGGCAATGCCCTGCGGCCACTGCCGCTGAGGTCTGACACTCAGCTAGTCTAGAAACAGCATTTCCTAAATGTCCCTTTGATGTGCACAAAAAAATAAAGTCAACTCCTTCACCCCAGGCCACTCCCTGAAAGGTGAAAATGTATAATTTTTGAACATGTATAGTTTTCTTTTTAAGCACTGAGAAAGACTGTGGGTAAAGAATCTATTTTATGTCCTGTATACCACTTCCTTTTATTTTAATTTAATAACTGCTATAATTTCAAATAATCATACACATTAATAAATATAAAAATTATGATATGAAAATATTTAAGCTTTTTTATAATAATTAATGCATTGCATATTATTGTCTTTGTCATAGTTTTTCAGAGTACAAGAAGCAGGCATGATTTCTTGCCTAAAACATCATCAGTACAGATCTTATTTTTATTGCACAAAGAGAAAGTAGCTGTATATATAGTTCAATAGTCCATAATAGTAGGGATTATCAGCTCATCTGGCATTATCAGAAGCTGTTGACTTGAGCCTTTAACAACTTAGCATATTAATATGGCTTTTATTTTTATACCTCATGGTTAGACTTTTCTGCTGGCTAAGACCAAGATAAAGCAAGATCTATACTACAAAAAAATATGTAACTTTTGTATCTGACAAAGTCAGTCAGGTGCCCTCAGGATTTACCCTGAAACCATGTACTGCATTTTACAGAACTTTTGTCAGTGTCAGCCATGTGGATGAATCACGACCATTGCTCAACCAATCTGCTCTCTGTGGAAGCCTGAGAGAATGTTTTCTGTCAAGGTGACTCTCCTTAGGCACACTGTACATCATTGATCACTTTCCTCTGCAGCCCCATAATCTCCTTGAACAGGAAATTTGGGACTCCACTGAGTTATAGGCCATTACAGTACAAATTCTTTTATGCTCTGTGTCCTCACTGACCTTGAAGGTCTAGAGACAAAATACTACAAATTCTTCTCTGTGGTCTTAACTTAACTGCCATCACCCCTAGGAGGTGGTGTGCTCCTCAGGTGGTCCTATTGCTCAGTTACAGTTGTTAATTCTGCTCTTAAGCCTTGCTGTGCTCTGTCATCCAGTGACAGCCTCCCTATCCATTTCCATTTTGGTCCTCTGCGCATCCTCATTTCCCTCCCAGCCCCAGTCCTTTCTCTTGCACTGTGTCTCCCTTGCCCATCCCTAACTGATATGGTTCTTAGTCTGACACTAAGTCTAACAGCCAGACTCAAAGGAGCAAGTCTGTTTTAAATTGATGGTGACATCTATTATCTGAAGAGAGTGACACTTGAAATAACTGGCAGTGGAAACCTGCATTCTCATGAGCACATTTTCCTTTTGAGTTTCTTACATTCCCAACTTAGACTCATGATAACAGAATGAAACAGTATCAGAGTCATGCCTGGTTCCTACAGGTGTGACAACTTAAAAAGTATGGTAATACTCAAGTAGGCCTACAGTAGATGGATCTAACCACCCTGCTGCCCATGCAAAGCACCATATTCTATGGCAGTACAGTGAAAGCTAGCAACATCTAACCTTCAATAAATAAACAAACAAACAAACTTTGTTGATGATATTGTATTTCTGAACTGCTATGGCACATTGTAGCACCCTTTGTCAGTATTTTATTGGTTTCACAGAATAAAAATGAACACTGAGATCTTTACTCTGAAATGTGTTTCTAAAATGTATCTTATAAACAAAGGACTCAGGTCTATAAGAGGTGTTCTGGTTATAAAAGAATTTATTTTTGTAAGCGTCTGTTTGCTACTTTAAAGGCTCTATTTGTTCGGCACTTTAAATATATATATGCCACTAAAAGTGACAGAATGTAAAGTCATACTTTTTCAATGAAGGAAAATTGCTGAAATAACAACACTTCTCTGTTGCTAGCCCAGAGCAGCACATTTATATGGGAAGAAAAGATATACAATATTTATTTAAATATGAAAAAATTTGGAATATGTCCAATTTTCTTTCAGTATTGTTTCCAGTTGTTATTTATGTACCACATTTACTTATTGTTTATGCTTTGCAAAAAATACTTATTTTTCTTTCTTTTACTTAAATATGCAACGATAGACAGCTGACACCAGTGCTTTCCTTAGCTGTTTTGATTTTGGATTTTATGGGAATGAACATAGCTTGCCTGAAAATAATAAAAGAAAATAAAGCACATTTCCAAAGCAACACAAGAACAAATTATTTTACCAAACAGTCCTGAAAAACATCTCTTGGGGAATGGATTTTTAGATGTTAAAATTCTTTATTAGTCCTAACCCTATCCATTTACCACTCAGCTCTGCATATGGGTAACAAAAGAAGGACAGATGTCATAGATAGCATGGTAAATGGCCGTGAAGTGAAGCAAAATCTCTCCAATTATTTATGAAGCATGGATTTACTATTTCAGCTCGCGTTTTGAGTCAAAGGGAAAGATGAATGGTGACAAGGAAAAGATGGTCACACATACGCACCAACATTCAAAGGTTCCCAGAGCTTCCACAAATGGTAGAAGAGCAAGCTGGGTATGATGGTATGGCCTGCATTCTGGGAGGCTGAGGCAGGAAGACTATGTCAGAGCTGTCTCAAAAAAGGGGTGGGGGAACTTGAGAAATAGCTCAATGCATGGACTTCGTCTCAATCCTCAGTACTGAAGTCTTGTTTTTCAAGAAGAGAGAGAGGACAGTAAGTTAGACGATAAGTTGTACAAAAAGAGTCAGTCTTAAGTTGTTTTTTTTTTTTTTTTTTTGTATTTTTGGGAAGAGTCTACAGGGTGTTCATGGTCTCGCTACTAGATCAGACTTGTAGTGATCCATCTGCTTATAGTCTCCCAAGAGCTGGGATTACAGGAGCATGCCACCACACTCAGTCTCAATTGCCTTCTCAGCGTGCCCAGGGGGGCAGGGCCAGCACATCAGACTCGAGGATCCAACCCCAGGTTGAGTTTTTGAAAAGAAGTAATAGTTACCATATACAACATGGCAATAATTTTAATAGTATGCGATTCTTTATATTTTATTCTATTTAGCCCATCTGCAGCAGGGGCTGTATGCCTTGGGCAGAACAGTTCCTTTCTGGCTACAGCACAGCTGGGAGGCTGCCAATTCCAGCTGCTTCCCACGGCCACTTCACTGCAGACTAGAAACCCCAGGAAGGCAGTTTCCCACCCCAGTGCCACTCCATCTGCTCATTGGTCTGTACTTAGCAGCTACACACTTGCCTGGCAGATAGTAAATGCATGATAAATATTTAGGATCTGAAAAATCAATGCATTTCAGATCCTAAGTTTCTAACTCTGACAGCTGTCATAGTTACAGGTTCATTGAGGTGCTAGTATGTGCCAAACTAATCATTTGATTCATTATTCTTCATAACAGCTCTGTAGGAAAGGCTGTATTTATGGGTTAGTAGTGTTCAAGTTAGGGTAAGAGAGTGAAGTGACTTAATAAATCCTGTCACTTGCAGAAGATAGAGAAAAAAGTAATTTTTAAAAATTCTAAAGCCTAAGTGCTAAATTTCTGTGCTGAACACTGGTTTGATCCCAGTGAGGAGAAGCCAGGCTTCCCCAGCAGCTCCAGAGTTGCCTTGGGTTCTGGCCCAGTTCTGATGTAAGTCCTGCTCTGACTCTGGCCTTAGTGATTGCACAGTGCATGTGAGCCACGCTTTGCACTGGCCCTGTGGTGCCCTTGGTACAGTCTCTGGTGGTGGCCCAGGCTGACTGGGCTGCTAGAACAGAGGGCTGCAAACATGGTGACTGAAACAACGTAAATTGATTTTTTCATGGCGCTGGGGTTTTGGAAGACCAAACCAGGTCAGGTTCTCTTCCTGGACTGCAGATGCCCATCTACCTACTGTATGTGTTCATATGGCTCTACATGAGTGAGTCCTCAATGACAGGGATATTTCTCTTTTTATTTTATTTTTACCATTTATGAATTTTGGGAGGACAAGATTTCACTGTATAGCCCAGGCTGGCTTGGAATTTTTGGCTATCCTCCTGCCTCAGCCTCCTGAGTACCGTGATTATAAGTATACATCACCACAATTTATCAGATTAGGACTCTGTTATTATATCTACATTTAACCTTAATTACATCCTTATATCTCCAACTACAGTTACATTTGGGGTGTAGGGCTTCAACATACTAGTCTTGGGGGATACAACACTCCCTAGGTGTTGTTGTGAACTGACCTACCCAGAATGTAACAACCAAATGTTTCTGTTTCTCTGCTTTAGCTGCATAACTCACTGTCACATTTGCTAGAATAACTCTTTTCTGCCTGTTTGCTTCATGTAATGTTTTTATCTCAGTAATTTAGAGATTAAATATGCATAGCTAGGCCAAATGTGTATTGAATTTGAAGAACTGCTGAAATTCTTTCTGTAGCTAAGTCATTCTGTTGAAGGAAAGACTTTTCCAACCATCATCTGACCTAACTGTACAGGAAGAAAAAAAAGCCTACAACAGTCTTTCTCTCTTTGGTAGCAATGCCTTTGTTGTCTACACTTGTGACATAAACAGTTTAAGAGTGATAGAGACTCTTTTAGTCATAGGTAATCTTTCCTCTTTTCTGGGG
>PVKN010040733.1:0-10667 GCA_004027915.1 Capromys pilorides
ACTGATTTAGGATTCCTTTTTAAGTTTGATTTAGGATCTTGAAAGATATTACTTCTAAAACCTGAATGCACATATTTGTTTGTTTGCCCTTTCTATTTTCAGATCTTCTTTAGCTGATGTCTGTATAATAATAATAAAAAAATCCCTTTATTTTAGGGTAAAATTGAATACCTTTTCACCTCCACAAAACTAATATACTTTACAGAAAATAACTCAATAGCAAATATAGGAAAATACACAAATATACAGGGACAGGATGTGAATATACAATCCTAACAAACAATAATCACACCCAATTTTTTCTCTTGTATAAAGGAACATGCATTTCCCTCAGAAATAGTACATGTAACATCAGCATTTAATTTTTAAACTTACGTGTTCTGGAAATAAACGTTAGTTTAAAAACATGCGACTCTGTGGTGCAGGGTGAAACAAATATTCTCTTCTGTCAGAAAGGGTTTAGGGGCTGAGGAGATATCTTGGCACCCCTAAGCACCTGCCTAGCATGCACGGGGACCTGAATTTGATCTCTGGTACCGCATGCTGTGCTAAGCCCACAACTCCAGGCATGCCGTGCTGCCCCAAAACCAGGCATGGTGGCACATACCTGTAATCCCAATGTTGGGGAGGCTGCGACAGAAAGATCACTAAATGTCTGAGCTGTGTAGTGAGACCCTGAATCCAATCACTCAATCAATCAATCAATGGTTAATTCATATGAATGCAGAGATAATTTCCAAATAATGAAGCATTTTCTGAAGGATGATGCTGAACAGCAAATGTTCAAACAAGTGTTGTATGTGCACTGCTTTAAGAAGGCCATGCATTAGAAACTTACCTGGGGGACCAGTGGGCCCTGTCCTGCCTCGGGGTCCAGGTAAACCCTGCTCTCCAGGTGCTCCAGGAAGGCCAGGTGGCCCTGGAGGCCCTGGAAATCCCACTGGCCCTAAGAGAGACATAAAACCATCAGATGGAAACCATGTACAGATGGTGTGAGTTTGTCGAATTCCAGGCTGTGAGGTAGCAGAGTCAAGGCGCCTTCCGGTTGAGATCAGCCTCCCTTCTGTGAGAAGGAAAACCTCGCTCTGCAAGAGACAGGATCAGCCACAGAGAATGAGGAGAGCTGTGCCTGTGACCAGGATACAACTAAAGTAAACTGAAAACCCTTGGAACCCGGGCCTTTCTCTGGAGATAAGGGGCTGAAATCGAGGAGAAAATAAGGAAAAAGGTCTAACACAGGGAAATAAGATGCGTCCCCTGCCCCAGGTCTCTTCCTGTCACAGATCCTGACTACCAGCAGCTCGGGCCTGGGTGCGACGCCTCCTTTCCTCCTCTGTCAGGTCCTCTCATTCTCCAGAGTTCAGGCCTTCCTGGGGAAGCACTCCCCAGCGGCCCAGTGGCGCTCTCTGGGCCCTTCCTCCAGGACTTGGGTCCAGTTACGGTGACATTTCTCTTTGCCTGAATGTCTGCCTGGCTTCACGGAACCCAGGCCTGAACCAGAGCAGGGACCCTGTCCACAGTTGTGCACCAGCACATTCCCGTGGGCGCCTAAGGCATGTGGCGAAAGGAAGGAACACTTCCCACTGCGTACCTCCCCCTGCTTACGGTACAGCTGTCTGGCCGGACTTCCCCAGGAGTGAAAGTGAAGAAGCTGGATTAGTGGTCCCCCGTTGCTTCTGACCCCCTGTAGGTCCTTGGGTTAGTCACCATGACATTATTATGACTGGCTTTTACCCCTGTCCAGTGGAGATTCATTCTGTACAGTAACAACTAGGGAAGAAAGAAGTATGTCTACCAATTCCTTGCTCTTCCCCTCGATGGCTAGAGTTTTAGCATGTCTGTCCAATTCCAGTTCAATAACCAGAAGCTCATGTTTCTGCAGACAGAAGCCCCACTGTCTAACACCAGTGTCAGTGCTAACATGGACGAGGAAGGCGGTGCCTGGTGAGGCCCAGGCCAGCACACCAGCGCATGTCCACAGCCGCCATTGGCACGGTAGCCACGGCAGCCTCGGGGTGACTCTTCATCTCTTTTCTGCCCCAATCTGTTGCCGTAGCTCTTAAGCCAGAGCTCAGGCTGGGTCCTACATGTTGGGAATCTTTGTAAACATTAACAGTCACTTCTTTGATAGCCAGCTTCCTTCTTTAGGAAATAAGGAAGTGAAGGTGAATAATCAGCGTTGGCCCCTTCTCAACAAAACATTTCATGAGCCAAATCAGTCTCTAAAAGTCCAACACAGAAGCTACTGACCACGTAAGGTGGTGAAGCCCTGGAAATATGGCCGTCCAAACTGGGTTGGACAGAGGGGGTCAACTATAGCCCAGGTTGTGACGCCAACAGGAGGGGCAGCCCAGGGAGAGCACCAGGCACGCACAGCCACCTGTGTTATCTCCCCGATAATTTTGTGCTGACTATACGTTAAAACAATATGTCAATATGTTAAATAAAATGAAGCATGAAGGAATCTTCACCTGCTCACTTTTAAAAATGTGGCTACCACAGGTTTGAATTTTGCATGCGACTTCTACAAGGGATGATCAAAAATACAGTGAATGTGAATTTTTTTAATGTACTTCAGGAAATGACACATTGATATTAATTCTCCTTGAAGTATTCCCTTTGTGTCAAATACACACATCGCATTGCTCTTGCCACTGTCGGAAGCTGTTCTGGAAGTCTTCTCTTGTGTCTTTAACAGCGCTGTAATGCCTCCCTCCATGTCTTGAATTGATTCAAACAGTTCACAGCAATTTCTGACCCATAAAAGCATTCCCTGGCACCCTGCTCCGCCTTAATCACACCATATGACCACCGGCTTTCCCACAGGGCCAAAATGACCTCAAAGGTAAACATGCCAAACCAATTCAGGACTGCACAGCAGCCAAGATGGCGCAGCGAAGGACACTCACGCAAGAGGACTTCCAGAATGGCTCTTCCGAGAGGGTCAGAAATAATGAGATACGTCCTGGACGTGAGGAGGATGAACACCAATGTATATTTTACGGACTTTTAAAACTTGAGGCTTTCATCTCACTTTTAGACCATGCCTCATGTTTCTGTTGCCAGCTCTGGCCTGGAGATTATCAGGAGTATCATTAGGGGCTAGAGAGAAACTTATGGTTCTTCCTTTTACTTGTGTAATTTATATGCAAATTTGAGGACTCTCTGGGGCAATGTAGTGACTGCTTCCATAAGACATAGGGAGGATATCATCATGGAAGAACACTACTCCAGGGCCTTGGCGGGATGGGGTAAAAATAAAGAAAATAAAAAATAAGGGAAGTTCTCACATGTTCATTAAGGAACAACCTGCATTCATTCATACCTTTTGGGCCATCGTTTCCATCACAGCCTGGAACACCCTGGCATCCAGGAGGGCCTGGAGGGCCAGGGGGGCCTGGTGGCCCTGGCAGGCCACAGTCACCGGGCTCCCCTTTCTGAAGGTCTACACTCCCATAGGGTCCTGGAGGTCCAGGCGCTCCTAAGTAAAGGAACAAGGCAAAAATACTCTCATTCCAAGCCAAATGTATATACCAGCTTCCTGAGCACTTCTTAAGAAGAGCCACTTAGTGACTTGCAAGCAGGAGCTGAGGGAACTGGAAGAATAAGAAAGCTGGTATAGGAAGTGAAGTGAGTAAGGCCCGTGAAGCCCGGGCTGAGGAGCGAAGCCAGGGTCTCAATACTGCTAGACGCAGAGAACCTAAGCAAAGCCAGCTTCCTTCAGGGCCATTCGCTCTGGAAACATCGTTCGTGGCTTTTTGTTCATTATCATATCGCCGCTTTAAAAGGATGAGCAAGGGATGGTTGAGGGGATGCACGGAGGGGACATTTGAAAATACATTGTCACCAGCCAGTGGGAAAGGAATTTACACTCAGTACATCTATAGTACCGAGTGTAGGAACAGGTTAACCCTAATCTACTCTCACTTAGCTTCTATCCTTCTTAAAATATTTTTACTGCTTTTGTGTTTTTCCACATATGAGCCCACCTTTACTAAGGCCCTAAGTTTCCAAGGTGGTGGGTTTCTGTGTTGGCCAGGAGAAAGGTGCTACCTGCATTGCGTAAGTCATGGCACTGAGCCACCCTGGTCTCTGGATGCCAGCCTATTCTATAGGCTAGAGCTGTCTTGTCTCTGCCAGCTTTGGTAGCTTATGCTACCTTCTGAAATCACGCCCTGCCAGCATTCATCCCTATGAGACATGAGAGGAGAAGCATGCACTCTTAGCCCTGCTTTGGGGTGTGTGCAAGGCCGGCCTCCTGCCGCTCTGGGCCAGTAGACAGATGCTAGAGGCCAACAAGGGGTATAAGCCCCTCCCACTAGGCACTTGTGAAGCATCATGGGCAGCATCGAGCGGTGATGGGAAATGCTTTCTCCATACCAGATTGTGTGGTCCCGCATGGGTGGCTAGGGAGAGGGGGGCCTCCTTCTGGGCCCAGACATGGTTCCAAGAGTCCAGTACCATGCAAACTCCCACCCACTTGGGTCTTACTTATCTCTGCCAAGCTTATGGGGCTGCTTGGGCCTTTCTGCTCTGCCCTTCTCTGGTCTGCGAACCTTACCAAACCAGCAGCATCTAATGAAGGGGGCGCTGCCATTTGTGCCATGCTGCTCCCGTACCTCTTAGGCCATCAGGTCCAGCAGATCCCTGATCTCCAGGAGGGCCAGGGTCAGGAATGTCACCCTCAGCAGCTCTTCCTGGGGCACCTGGAGGACCTGGGGGTCCTGGTCTCCCTGTATAAGCACAGGTTCACACATTAGCCACATTACACTTGCAAGGTTTTGAATTAGTTACTGAGAGAGAAACAGCTTGTTGCTTCTTACCTGGGGGTCCTGGGAAGCCTTTCTCTCCAGAAAGGCCTGGAGGAGACATTCCTGGTCTCCCAGGATCTCCGATCTCTCCTTTTAGACCAGGCATTCCCATTGGACCTGGCGGACCCACTTCATGCAAACCTTAATGGGAAAAATAACATCAGTGCTGTACCTTCTTGTACTTTTGCCCCATTATCACACAAGGAAAGGAGCCACTTCCCGACAGAAAAGGGTCTGCTGCTCCAGAGACCAAGCTCTGCCAGAAACAGCGGCCCGAATGGCTGCATGGTACTCCTGGGAGATCTCCAACCCATCCACAGGTTGTAACTGTGGGCTACAGTTGAAACTATATTTGATTTCTTATGACAAGTCCCAAGATTTAAGCATACGTCTTAGTCATAATACCAGCCTTATGTAGTTTATAGTAGATACAGCAAAAACAAATAAATTAGAATCATAAACAGTTCCAGATAAGTGGCTTCGTAATCTGAGCGGAAGGGGGCATATAATGAGATCTGCTACTGCGTGGTTTCCCATTGGGAAGGGGGAAAAAAATAATCAGTGCTTTCTCAGAAGAGGTAAACACTGAATCAGGTTGGTTGGAAGAGCCACTGAGCAAATGTGACACAAGCCATGTTGCTCTTGGATCTTCCGAGCTGTATGAAGATTTCAGGTCTCTCCACCATAGCTTCCTAGCTCACTGCCCGATTCCACCTCTGCCACAGCCACTTCCATGTCCACTTTGGTGTCCACTTTGGCTTTTTGTGAGACAAGCCACACAACAAACGTGTATTATATCAATAGAAAAAGCTGATTGTTGAATATTAGTCTATCTCTGGGACCAAGAACAACAGCAAATATTTCAGATAACCTGTCTTACCATTGACAATAAAGGGAAGCTGAAAGTGCTAATTAGTTCCATATGACTGCACCAGCCTTTGCTACGTTTAAAATATTTATATTTTTGAAACCCAGAATATTTATTTGCTTTGGAAAATTTTGAAATTTGGGCCCATTTAAGCCAATATTCAGAGTATTTTTAGTAGGTAGTCCCAGCTAATACCATCAACAGGTACCATACACCACTGTTCCTTCTTAGTTTTCTGGAACACCCTGCATATAAGTCAGCAGCAGCAGTAGAAGCAGTTCTAGTACTGTGTCCCTGGCCTAGGAAAGCTTTCCAGTTTCACAGCCCATCTCCTGAAGGGAAGGACCCCAGAGGAAAACTCTGTCTCGTTTCTTGGTCCACGGACCCACACGTGGTCCCCTGGGTTCCCTGGGGATGCTTTTCTTCTTACCTGAGGCACCTTTGGTTCCTTTCTCACCCTTCAAGCCATGCAAGCCGTTCAGGCCAGGTAACCCAGCAGGACCTGAAACACACCACAGGGCTGTGTCCCAACAGCAAGGCCAGCTGTGGACACCCACCCTGGCCATCGACGTGGACATATCCAGGGGAGGGCACATCGAAAGGGAAGCCTGGGCCAGTGGCATATCTCACCATCTAGGGAGGGGAGGTCTCTATCAAAGTATGAATCAGGCAGATGTTTATTCATTGGATGGAGATTTTCTGCCAAACAACTTAACACACACTTTCTTTGGGTTAAACCAAACACCTGGTTTAACCACCTGTTTTAACACCTGTTGGGTTACAACTGTATCGTGACCAGATTTTGTCTATAACTCCTGAATTTTGGTATAGGAAAGGACTTTTGATTTGACGACAATAGATCATTCTAGGCAAGGGAAGAGATTGGATGGTGGCAAATTCCTGCCTTCCGCCTTCCAGCCCTGAGGGTCTTCCCTCTCCACCTGGTGTACAGGTCCTTGCTCCTTAGGGATTTAGTTGTGCTAACATATTATGCAGCCAGGACACCTGACTCTGTGGCTCACTGT
The DNA here is from genome assembly GCA_004027915.1 of Capromys pilorides. NCBI lineage: Eukaryota > Metazoa > Chordata > Mammalia > Rodentia > Capromyidae > Capromys > Capromys pilorides. The sequence continues at coordinate 6,705 of PVKN010040733.1, forward strand.
CTTCTGTGTCTTTTGTCATGGATTTTAAGTACTGGGCTGGTCTGGAACAACAGGCCTGCAGGTCAAGTTGAGCTGTTGCAATTTCCCTGCAAAAGTTCCTTCAGAGCCATTCTGATGCCTTTTTACAGCAACCAAATATCTTCTGGGGCACTCACTGAAGACTCCAGGCTCTGCAGTTAGACATTATCCCCCCGATGCCTGTGCCTTCTCTGAGAGTGCTCTCATAGGCATCTCTACCAGTTTGGCTACCTGGAAGTTGTCCCTGAACACTTCCGGTGGGAAACGATCCTAAAGGCTTTCCGTCTGTAGACTGGAGTTAGGCTTAACTTTCCCAAGTGAACGTGCTTTGAAATGAGAGTTTCCTAATGGTGCAGCACAGAGCTGGAGGAAGAAGAGAAGGAGGAAAGGAAGCAAAGGAAGAAGATGGGAAAGGGGGATGGCGAATGTCTTAGAGCATCTTTGACTGCTGAGAAGAGCCAAGTTGGTGCCCTCCTGCACGTCCTGTTTCACTGAGTGGCTCAGGGAACAAAAAGATGGCCTCCGTCCTTGGCCACCAGTTCCTTTGTTTCCCCTCTGCTCTTCCATCTGGGAGCTGCTTTTTCTCACCTTGGACTGAGAGCCCCTCCCCACTCAATCAGACTTTTACTAGTTAAGGAATTTAGGACAGTGATCCCCTCAGCTCACGTGACTGATCCCTGAGGAAGCACCCTTCACCACTGCCTGGGATACCTTTCTCAGTCCCCTTGTCATCTCTGCCTGCGCCTCACTGTGTGACACATCCCCGATCAGCTGTGTGTCCAGTGCAAGGGCAGATCACAGGGAGCAGGTCCCTTTTCAGTTTTTCTAGTCCCACATTTAGCATATTCCGTGGCACGTAGTAGGTGTTCAATCAATGCTTGCTGAATGAGTAAGTAGATGAGAAAATGTAGGATGACAAGGGTGAACGGGTGGAGAAGAAACTATATGCAAAAGGTAGACTACCATTTCTACCTGTACACTGTGCTTTTGATGGATTTATAGACATATGATTTAGGGAATTTAGACGAGTCCATTTGGATATAAGTAATTTCAGTGCTAATTATCATCTATCTGTGCAAGACAGGAAACACTGTGGACTGGCACAACTGGTTCTATTGGGTTTATCATAGCACTTAAAAGAGATAGTTGCTATACGCTTTTTGAGAGCCCAACTTCAGATTGATTCAAATGAACCATATTCTCTTACCCTGGAAAGAAGTGGAAATGTATATTCATTTCCCTAAATCTCTTATTTCCTAATCACTTTTAACAGCTCTGGCTCAGCTTGTTTTCCAATCCTCTTTCTTATTTTATAAGCCAATATTTCAAATTTGTGTGAAAAGAACACGAAAGCTCTCTGGATCTGCCAAATCTGGATATTTACTGCAGTCTATCTGAAAGGATCATAAATTTTTGAGGCCACTTCGCTATTTCCATTTGTTTTGATCTCCAGCTTTCTCCAGGAAGATTGATGGTTTGAGGGACTTGGCCAGGGGTGGAATGTCCCAGTCTCTGCCAACTCTCATTGTCACATCAACACTTCCAGACCTTGGGCTGCCACAGCCCAACCCCTTGCCCTTGCAGAACCAGCACAACCTTAGCTGACCCAGCCTTATCTTACTGAGTTGAACACAGCTACATCTGGGTTTTTAAGGGTAATTTCTTCTCTTTACTGAAAGCTTTTAACCAACCCTATCTCTAAATCACATAGTTGCTCATGCATGAAATATATACACTGCAGATGAGAGGCAATTAGGCTAGCGGAGCACATTCCTGGGTAATGAGGAGTTTTTATTCACCTCTCTGATGTCTTCCTGCTAACAACCATCTTCCAACAACCAGCCAGAGCCACGGTCTTTCTCTACCCAGTGGGTCTCCTTTCCATGCAGCCCACTCTGCGAGGCCACGTTCATGCTTTCTTGCATGTTTGTTCTAGAGCTTGAGAACCCTATACCCCAGGAGTCGCATTCTGGTTTATAATTGTGACAGGGTGCCCGCTGCGATCCTGTTCGCTTGGATCTTTCCTAGTTTTAATGCTAGGTGTCCCACATGCTAGTATTTCTTCTGGTACAAGTAAGATGACATAGAGGGCCTCTTAACTTTAAAGCTGATGAAAAAGAAACCTCCACAACTATGGGTAATAGTTGACAAAGCCTGGAGCCTCTCACCAAATACAAGGTTTTGAGATAAGAGTCAGGATTCTTGTTTTTATAACCCAGCCAACACCTGCATGCCTATTAAGGGCATAAAATATTGTTTCCTAATGCAAAGAGCCCCAGCCCCTGGAAGTACCTCAGGACTGCCACTGCTGAGACAACTGGATGCAAGAGAGAAATAATCCTGAGGGGATAGAACAAAAGCTGCCATCAAGTGGGGAAAGTCCTGTGAGGGGCGAGGCCAGCAGGAAACAAGCTAGTTGTGAAAAGAGGGAAGAACTTGGCTAAGACTTTCATACCTCTGAGGTCCATGGCATTTCTTCCTGATCAGAAGCAATTCAAAGTGCTTTTCTAAAGGGAAATATTTTATTGCCACTAGGCAAAATAGTCTACATTCTTTATGGTGTTGTCATGGTATGGATAATTTTCTTTAGGGCTCTGTATTTCCCCGCTGATATTTGGGCCCAGCAGGCACTGGCTGTTCTCCTTTCTAAGGCATAGGTACGTAAAAAGTGGAAGCATAGGACCGGAGCTATGTTTAGCTTATGTTAAAGTTAGTGTTTAAATCTGATTGAACACAAGCTGGACACAGAATCCATATGGCCTTTTTTAACAGCACAAGTGACTTTCAACTCTAAAGCCAGCAGCTGGCTTGTTCAAACAAGACCGTCAGTCCCCTTGACTTATTTGGAGCATACTTCAAATTTTTAGTTTCTCAGTTCAAAGCGTCTCTGTCCGAGTGTGTTTTGTTTTCATATCAGCATGATATGCTGCAGCAATATGCTTCTACTGCGGAAGCTTTAGTTCTCAGGAACGCAGTTCCCAGTGCTGCTTTGTTTGGGTTGATCTACGCTGTTCGCAGTGAAACAGTGTCACTACATGGTCGCGAGGCTCCACTGCAGACTGCGGAGGGGGCCGCCAGCGCGGCAGGTGGAGCTGCGCTCTCTCCCCTCCTCTCTGCTCCACGAACTCTACCTCTTGGCACAGAATTGCGATGTGGTTACAGACGCTGAGTGCTCTGCTGGGGACGAGAGTCATTAGCAACTTGGTTTGTTTTTTTAAAATAAAGCCACTGTGATAAATGCAGTGCGAGGGGAAGAGAACTGACTATGGCAACGAGGACCTTGTCAATCTGGTCAGATTGAATATAGATATAGATATAGATATAGATATAGATATAGATATATAGACATATTTTTTTAAATTTTGTCTCTTTTGCCTTTTTTTTTTTTGTCTTTTTGAGACAGGGTCTCACAATGCAGTTCAGGCTGGCCTTGAGCTCACTTTTGTAGCCCAGGCTGGTCTCAAACTCGCACTGATATATATATATATATATATATATATATATATATATATATATATGTTTCTTTATAGCAAAAAGACACTCAAAAATCCTTTGCTGTTTTGCTAAACTGGGAAGGGGAGAAGGATTTAGGAATACAATAACAGTAGTGAATAATAGAAAGTATTTGCTTTAAGTTGTTTCCTGACTTTTTAGCCTGTTTGTCTGTCTGTGTGTCTGTCTGTCCGTCTATCAAAGAATACCTCACAAGAACTGTTGGAATTGCCAGAGACAGAAAATGGCCACAATTACTAGGGAATTTTTTTTAATGAGCAGAGTAGATCTATTGGGGAAAAGAAAGCTCCTGTCCAAGAGAGGGACAGAAGGCAGGGGGAGGGGGGTCTCAAGCAGGTTGTCCCCAAGGAAATTTTTTGAAAAATAACAGAACCATCATTTTTGTTTGAAAGCCCAAACTCATCACAAATGTCTGGACTTCACATTATTAAA
>PVKN010040734.1:0-10668 GCA_004027915.1 Capromys pilorides
AATGTTCTAATAAGTTAAGAGCAGCCTACACAAAATAAGCTTTTATTTGCACCATTTCCCCCAAACTCTACCCCGTGAAATATAGGAAACAGTTCAAATTGGAAGAAAAAATGACTTTAAGGGTGACTTTATTTTTCATCTAAGGAATAAATGTAAGGAAGAAATGATTGTTTATAAATGGTAAGGATGATTTAGGGTTGTTTTTGTTTTCACCAGGGGTACAACTCAAGACCTTGAGCTTGCCAGGCAGGTGCTTATGCTCCTGAGCTATCCCTCTGGCGCAAAGATGATTTTAAAAAGGCATTTCTTTATCGTGTCTTAATCCAATATATGCTCACTTTGTGCAGTTTTCTTTTGTTTCCCTCTCATTTTTATATGAAAAAAATATAAACAGGGAAAGAAAAACAAACTATGAATCAAACATACATTTTTTGATTGAGATGGTAAGAACTCAAATCTTTATCTCAAATTATATCTTGAATCTTTCTCCAAGTAAGTTGAAGGTGGAATGGCTTTGAATGCGGTGTCTGCTGCAGTCATTTAAGGAGACCACCGTCAATAGCTACATTCTCTCAGTATCAAGGGATTCTGTCATGTTACGCAGCTTTTACTCTGGTAGCTGTACTATTTGATCAATTCAAAATATTCCTTAATATAAGCTCCTAGCATTGAAAAATATTTTTAAATTGTTATCTTGAATGATCACTTTTTGAATTTCTAAGAGATAAGACAAAGTCATATTTTTCTGGATAGAATAAACACAAGAGCTGGACTATGTTAACTGCTATATAAATTTTTTACTGATACTTTCTGCCACACATGATCCCGCCCCCCCAAAAAAAGGAAAAGGAATTAAAATAGAACAGTAAATATCTGACTGGTTTTGTCTATTGGTTCTGTTTGACTGTCAGCGGTGATATAACGCTTGGACAGAGTGTTCTCCTTTTGTGCCATGCTTAAATCTCTTGTTTACCTTGGTTGTATCCACCTCATTGTACTTTAGGGAATGACTCCAGAATCCAGTCAACTAATGCTTTGCAAAGCTTCTGTAAAAATATTTGAATGCTGCACTAGAAAGACTTCCTTTTATGACCTGAATGGAAAGTAGAGGGATTTTCTTTAAACAAATCATACAGCTTCAGCCTTTGCAGTCTATGTAACCAAAACTGAAAGTGAAAAAAAAAAAGGGGGTGGGGGGGCAGGGGGACTTGGAACTGATTAATTGAAGTGCTGCTGTTTAGGGTCACTAGAGAATGTATGCACAGGCATTTTCAGAGAAGTCACCTCATTTACGACAGTCACCATCCATTTTTATGCATCATTTTAACACTAAGAAAAGAAATAAAGACAAATTTTTTCCAATAAAGCTTTCATATTATTTGAACTAATTATTTAAAATTAATTCTTTTTATCAAGATTTTTAAATTACTCATTACTTTTTTCTTTCTTTTTGTAAGAAGCTGAGTTCCACAAAACTTGAGTAGTTCAGTCCTGCCTGATTCACATTTTAATTAGCCTGAAAGATACATAAGCTACCAAAACTAAATTAGGCGATTAGCCTTCTGTCTTCTTTCATGTCAAAAAGAATTACAGATTTTAATTGTGACCATTAATATTACTTAAACTCATTTTCACTTCACTTTTTCATGCCATAATCATGGCTAATTATAGTAGTTAACCATAAAATACAGCTAATTCAAGTTCATTATTAGATCAATTAAAACTATCAGATTGTACCACTATGGAAATGCTTAGCTGCACATACTTGTACATGTTCTAAAATCCAAGGCTAGAGCATTTCTAAAGCTACACCTGGTTGTTTCATCATTCTGTAGCAACAATCACCAACCAGTTAACTCCTTAGCTGTGAGCCATTACTACAGAGGAGAAAACATCAAATGAACAAGATGTTGATCAATTCGATTGCACTGTAGAATCATGGGATAAACTGTACTCCACTCAAGCTTTCTTCTCAGCTTCACAAGACTGTTAGCATACACTGTTCCAGGTTAACAGTGCTCTTTATCACATCACTGATGACCAGATACCAAGGCAGTTGGGGTAGCTGGAAAAGCCTCAATAGGTTAACACTGGAACTGGACACCTTCTACTCTGTCATACAACTTAAAGGGGACTGTGCCGTAGGCCAGAAAGATGAAAGAGAGAATAAGCGCAAAGACTCCCTGCTGAGGAGAATCAAAAACAAAGCATTTTTCAGCTTCAATCTTTACAGAAAGGTTGCTTGTGTTCTCAGACACAAGAAACTCTAAGAAAAACAGGTACTATCTCTAAAACAAGAGTCTGTTTAATTTCCTCCTCCTCCTCTATTTCTTTCTTCCTATCTTGCCCCCTTTTTCCCCTTCATCTCCTTCTTTTTTTTAACTTTATTTATTTTGTGGGGCTGGCACAGCATGTGGTGCCAGGGATCAAACCATGCTCCCTGCAGTTGTCTAAGCTTGTCTAAGCAGGTGTTTTAGACCACTGAGCTATCTTGCTGGCCCACCCCTTCATCTCCTTCTTTTTTTCCTCCATCTCTTCTATTTCCTTCTTTTCCTCCTCCTGTATGTCCTTCATTACCTTCTGCTTCTTTCCGTTCTCTAGAAGCAATACAACATGCCACAACTCACTCATCTGTAATAATAAGAAGGAAAAAATGATGTCAGCACAAATATATACAGGATTATAGTTGTTTAAAGAAAATCCTCTGCCCAGTCACATCTCAAATAATTGTACGTGTTTGTACTATTTCAAATCTGTTGGCATCACTGATGGTACATTTACAGTAGTAAATGAAGTTGATATGCATGTGAAAATGAACATGCTGTTATAAAGATTAATTGTGCTGCTTTTGCCAGTTAGATTCAGGAAAAGAATCAGCTTGTGTGTGCTGTAGCATTCTCTACTGGTGCTGTGTGTCTCTGTGTTGCTTAGAAGAACAAACCAAAAAAATTTAATGCTTATACAATATTATACATGTACGCAAACCAAAAAACACTTTTTATACTTAAAAATAGTAATGTAGGTCTTTCAATCATTTAGGTATGTGTCAAACTCAAGATTTAAGGCTCTGATGTGTGGTCCTGTTTCTAAAGTAAAAATCTTTTTTGAGTCACACACATGACTTGCCTCTCACGTACTGATGCCTAGAAATAAGTAAAATGAAAAGTTCTTTAAAAACACAATATGAAATCATCACGCTAAAAAGCCAAGTATTCTTACATGCTATTCCTACTTTCATAATTTTTATTTTTTAAAAATTAATATGATGCCTAATTTGAACTTTTTAATAAGTACTTTTTTTGTTTGGTTTTATTTGTTTTTGTTGTTGTTGTTGTTGTTGTTTTTGAGATAGGATCTTGATATGTGTCACCCAGGATTGGCTAGGACTCACAGTCCTCCTGCCTCTGCCTCCTGAGTACTGGGATTACTATTGTGGATATTTTGTGGAAAGAAAAATATTACTTAGGCTAGTTAAAATAATTCAATGTAGGTATTTACAAATGTCTATTCTCCTGTTTTAAAATGCCGCAGAAATTTTGTTAAGCTGCTCATTCAAAGAAAACACACATAACTTCCAACTGAGAAAATCCTAAGTATAGCAATTTTTTTCTGATTCATAAGTCTCATTTCTATAAGCACTCAAAAGAAATATAAATGGAAAGGTATAATATAGTTAAATGGAAAGCAAGAATTTAAGGATTAAACAATGAAGGGAGAACTAGGAGAAAAATTAGGAAACATGGCAGGGACAAAACCATGCATTTATACACAAAAGATGATTAGGACAATGGTCCTAAAAATCTCCAATGGGTTTTTGAAACTAGCAGGTAATTGGTAGAATTTGCACCCTGACTAACAATATATACTGATATTTGTGAACTAAGCAAATACACTGAAGACAGCAATGTGTAATACTAAAATCATGCTTGGAATACCTATCATTCTGGTCTTCTAATTATGCACTGCTTCTGATGGCATATCAATTATTGCTATGCTCTCAAGAAAATGTTTAAAAACAAAAAAAGAAAGAAGGTAATAAAAGAGAATATAAGACAAGAAAAAAGGCCATAGAAGTGTAACGCTGCAATTTTGTAGATGGTTGAGTTCCTAAACCTCTGTATAACCACGTGTAATTATTTTTTTACATTCTATGGGGTTTTAAAGTTTAGAATATCAACAGTACCTTTTTCGTGTTATGTCTAGGGTGTTTGATATTCAGAAAGATAGTGATGTTAGGCTCAAGTGCCTAAGTTACAGGGAACAATATCATTAAGCTTCTCTTCTGGATGGTTAACAACTTAAGTTGGCAGTCCAAATAATTAGAGAAAAAGAAGGGACACAAGTATAGCCAATATTTTGGCTCCAGCCCTTTAAGGTCAGTAAGAACATAAAAGAACACGTACTGTGACAGCATATAACGCGGTGGAGTCCCAGACTTCCTGTTCAAGGAGATTATGGGACCACAGAGGAAAGTGATCAGTGATATACAGTGTGACAAGGAGAGTCACCTAGAGAGAAAACATTCTCTCAGGCTTCCACTGAGAGCAAAATGGTCAAGCAATGGCCATGATTCATCCAGATGGCTGACACTGACAAAAGTCCTGCAAACCGCAGCACATGATTTCAAGGTAAACCCTGAGGGGACCTAACTGACTTTGTCAGATACAAAAGCTACATATTTTTATAACATAGATCTTGATTTATCTTGGTCTTAACCATCCAGCAGAAAAGTCTAGCTACGCTGTATAAAAAGGAAAGCCATATCAATATGCTGAGTTGTAAAAGGCTCAAGTCAACAGCTTCTGATAATGCCAGATGAGCTGATAGTCCACTACTGCTATGGACTGTTGGACTATATATACAGCTGCTTTCTCTTTTTGCAATGAAAAAAAAGATCTGTACTAATGATGTTTAAATACGAAATCATGTCTGCATCTGTACTCTGATCAACTATGATGAAGACAACATTATGCAATGTATTAATTATTGTAAAAAATAATAAGAAAGAAAGAAAAAAAGTCTTATTTCTGACATGAACTTTCAATACTCAAGTGAGTTGTTAGAATTCCTTAAAACTAGTAGATATAGTCAGTGGGGGGGCAGACATGAGATATAATGCCTGACTTATACTACAATATTTTTAATACATTCTATTCCTTTCAACCATAACATTTGATAGGTGAACATAGCTCAGGAATTTCACAGAGAATCGTAGAAACAATTATCCCTAACTCCTACCTTAATCTTGCCATTAACCTGGTGTTGGGTAAAGATGCCTTTTTAACAGTAGCAGTGCTGTGAGTTTTGCTCTTTAACAGTATGCGCACTCTGTGGCTGTGTGTATTTTGTCTGCCATTGTACAGGAATTCAAACCCATTGGTGCCGCACACAACAGAAGGGCCCAGCCTTTTGTTGCCGCAGCAAACATTGATGACAAAAGACAGGTAGTGAGCGCTTCCTATAACTCACCAATTGGGCTCTATTCAACTAGCAATATCCAAGATGCACTTCACGGACAGCTGCGGGGGCTCCTGCCTAGCTCACCTCAAAAGTAAGTACTGGACTCTTGGTTCTAGCCAATGTGTACTTGATGGTGATAGCATGGTTTCTTTCCCTTTCAGAAGTCCAGCTCTTGTTGTTTGCTTTTTATTCCCTTAAAGGTACTATCAGCTTTTTATTCTAAAAGACAAGCATCTAGAACATGGTTCTGGTTGTTCGGGAGCCAGAGCAACCAGTTCCTGAACATTTAAATAAAAAGAACAAATCGGTCTGATTCCATAATCACCCTTCTTAGCCTTGTCAGTATTTAATGGTAAATAATTCTGTCTGTAGAATTATCACTCATTTAACTGTGTTGTAAAATATCAATTTTCCACTGAGGGACTTCTTTAACCCTTTGTCTTTGCAGGATGTGAACTACTTTGAACACAAGCACAATATTCGGCCCAAACCTTTCATAATCCCAGGCCGAAGCAGGTCATAAACCCTGAGATTGCGAAGTTTGATGTGCATGCTCCTTTAATTAATTCTTACTAATCACCAAGAAAAGTAACTTTTAGATGTTTGGAGTGAACATTTTCATTGTAAGGCTTACTTTAAAAGCAAAAGGAAACAAATGCACTAAGCCAAATCACTTCCATTTCTGTTGAGTAAACACAGACCAGATTATGGAGCATGAAATTGAAGCCATCACCATGTACATTTATAACTAGGACCTGCTGCTCTGGGGACTCTATCCAGAACACAGTGACCTTTGAGTCAAGCACACAGGCTCCATCCCAGGTCAGGAAAGCCCTTCCAACGGGGACAGAAACAGAAACCAAACTCCATCAGGCACACTGAAGCAGACAGGGCACATGCAAGAAAGCTGGTGTCCTTATGCATTTGGCAGACCCTAGTCATCCCACTTTAGGACCTGCTTCTCAGCAAAGTATCAAATCCCACTAATTCCAACCCTTACATAAAAATAAACTTTCATTTTTATGAATCCTGGCAAAAACAAAAAAGGGACTCCTTGAAAAGAAGCTTTTTCACATGATTGAAAATAAATATAAAGTAAGAGTTAGGAGGGAGGCAAGTGTACTGAGTACCCTAATGGGTAAAGATATAAAATTATAACACTGTTGAACCAAGTCTGACTTCTTGTTTATCAACCAGATAAAATGATGATTTCTAGATAATCTTTTTCATATATGTCTAGAATCTGAACCTCAATTTATAGAGAAAGAAATTACAGTAATGTTCTGTACTGCTACACTAGGCAGTAGCAACTTCAGAAAACTTCAAATCCATACTTTTATCTCAGCTGAGTTAACCTAGAAGAAAAAAAGTTGGTGGATGCACCAGATTGGTCTTACCAGGTTAGGAACAATGGATAATAAATTACATCTAGTTCCAAACTGGTAGCCAAGGGTAGGCTAATTTTCCAAGCGTGTTTTATTTAACTCTATTGTTTAATTTTTTAATCTACATGTTTTTATATGAAGTTGGTAAGTAGACATCACAATTTTTGTGATATCAGATCTGGAAGAAACAAGAATGGAAGAACAGGAGCAAGTAGCTCAGCAGAGACTGATGCCCCCACCCCACCCCTATAATATAAGCACATTCTGTGGGGTCCCCGTCAGACTTGTTCCACATTCCCTACACCCAGAAATGAGGCCAGGACAGAAAAATAAATACTTAGTAAGTGAGCACTGGGACAAAATCCTAGATGCACCAAGTAATTATTTCCTCAGTATATGATGAAGAGTGAGGGCGGGATTCTCCCTCCCTCATCCTTTCGACTCTGCACCGCCCTTTTTCTTCTCTTGGTTCGGTCTCTTGCTCCCGTTGTGTTTTCCTCTGCATCTTTTCCCCTTTTTCTGTTTTACTTTGAGGTGCTTCCCCACACTATGACACCTCCAATAACATAATGACACCATATTAAATGCTATTTGCTTCTGAGAAAAATTCCTTCTCAGCCAGGCACAATGGCACATGTCTGTGATCCCAGCACTTGGCAGGCTGAGCCAGGACTTCTGTGAGTCCAAGGCCACACTGAAGTGCACTGCAAAACCCTGTCTCAAAAAGAAAAGAAAAAAGACTTTTGCAAAAAAAGTATCATGTGATTACATAATTATTAGCATCTTTGCATTCTTTTGAGTTTAATGTGACTGCAAATCCATTAGCCCCCACCTATAAGACTTCAGGATGCTTGAACAAAGGCATACATTAGAGAAATAATGCTCCCTGCCTTTGTTCCAGACATTTCATTTTAGAAAATTCAGAGAAATAGAGACCAATATCTATAATTCTTTTATGTTTCCATTGCGCTAAGGACAAGTCACTCGCAAGCTTATCTTAAATAAGCTACCTCTTAAAAGTATATTTTTTTTAAAAGCTGAATTTATAAGAGAGGAGAAAGTGAAGCAGAAACAGGAGGATTTACTTTAAATATAAAAAGATGCCTGTGCACTGATGCTAAAGAATCATCAAGATGTTTCTCTGCTCCTTTTCTTTCTGCTCCCTCATACCGTTTGGTTGAGTTTCAAACTTCTTACTCTCTCAACATTATGCTTAATGAAGGTGGAATTTGGAAAGGCCGCATACCAAACTATTACAGCACCGTTAGAGAAATACTACATTGAAATGCTAAATCTGCACTATGTTAATCTCCCCGAGGTTTTACTGTTAGCACGAGTTCTTTTCATTATGACATTGTAAGAATAATGAAGCATATTTTTTGGGTAAATTTATAAAACTGAGGCTATAATAAAAATATATATAAGCCATTAAAGATCCAGCTATTAAACTATAATTCCTGTGTGACTTTTTGGAGAACTTACATCCAAAAGCTTACCCTCAAAAAGCCTGCAAACACCTCCAGAGAAGTCAGCTCTCTGTTGAATGATTCTGGCCTGAAGTAATTGAGTGAATTACCCACCTTACAGGCAGTCTTTCTCAGTTGCTGAGTCTGCCTTAGGAAATCTCATTAATGCCAATATTTCCAAGTCATAGGAATAGGTCATGGTGACCTATGATAATAGCCACTGGGACTGGAGTCCATGGAGGCTATGTTATTTAAAATAGATCAAGAGGTTTTTTGTTTTATTTTGTTTTGCTTTGTTTTGTTTTTTGTATTTTAGAGAAGGGTTTACAGGGTGTTCAGGGTCTCACTACTAGATGGGGCTCATAGTGATTCACCTGTTCACAGCCTCCCAAGAGTTGGGATTACAGGCATGCACCACCACACACAGTCTCAATTGTCTCAGCGCACCTCAGGAGCTGGGCCAGCACAGCAGGGATCAAATCTCTGGCCCCAGTGCCTGCTTGCAGACACTTTAACCTGCTGAGCTATTTGGCTGGTCCCTAGAGATCATTTTAAATTGTTCCAGAAATTTATAAAAGGTCATTCTTATTGTCTTAGGGTTTGTTTTCCATCCCCTAAAAGACATGAGACCCCAAAAACAGAATGATAAAGGAAGTACAAATAGAATATTGTTGCTTACCTAAACTTATTTGCACAGACATTCTGGAAGACAAGAATAGTAACAACAGAAAATAATTAGTATGTACAATCACAAAACAAGGCATTTCTGTAAGTTCCAGAGTGATGCTAGCATCCAGCACACTGCCTGGTGATGAGGTCAGAGTAGTTCTAAATGTTGGTTGAATTTGTTCACTATTTTGAGCCCAAAGCATCCTAAGCTTTAATACAGAGTTTCAAATCCCTAAAATCCAATTTAGTAGGCTTCATTACAGTTAGGTCTCATCAACATTCTCCTGCCTAAACTGCACTACAACTGAAAATTAACTTCTATGCTTTTATTAGACGGAGTTAATTTCAGGAGCTAAGTTAATGATGAGCCTCCAAAAATGGTGAAGAAGGTCACTTGGCACCTTGTCATGTCATTTAACCAATGTACAGATTAAGTTTCAAACAGATTCTCAATAGCCAGAAAGTAAAGAGCAAGTCCCTTAGTTGGGCTGTGTTGGCAATTAAAACAGATAGTGCAAAAAAAAATTTTTTAAATGTTTTAAATCCCTTTAGAAACAGAGGCTGCACAAACTAATGAGGCTGCAACACGGATAAAACAACAAAAGAAAAACACACCACTGCCCCTCATCTTTCTCAGTGCTGCTGTCCACGGGGAGCCGAGGTTACCATTAGTAGCCCTAGCGAGCAAAGGCAGAACTGGGGTCAGAGCTGAGAGAATACTGACTTTAAGGAAAGCCCATCATGTAGATCTGCTCCGCCTTCAGCTGATGGCAACACTAACCAGCGGGCATGATAGAGATTGACAGAAATGTTAATATTTCTTTTTGCTTTGTTTTAAATGACTGCTTTTTAAAATCTCTTGGCCTATTCCATTTTCTTGCAGAATGCATCTCTCATGCTGCACTTAAAACGCATGTAGCAGGCTCAGGTGTAGCTCAGCAGTGGAGCAAGCGCTTAGCGTGCATGAGGCCGTAGGCTCGGCCCTTGGCATAAACAAACAAGTATAAATGAACATCTGCACTTGTGATTAGCTTCCTATCCAGTTTCATAAAGAATACGTAATCTCCCTAGTTTTTAAATTTGCATGACTAGCCTTTTTGATATTTTAATAAATCCCTATAGTTAAGCTTTTAAAGAAAACGAAAAATACTCATGGAAATATATTTGTGCTTCCACAAATTTACGTGAAATCCTTATCTATAAAGGAAATATAGCTTAGCCTGATAATAGCATCCAAATAGTCAGAGCTTACCTTTTTTGTTCTCTATTACTTGCAAGGAAACAAGCATTTATTGGCTGTGTCTAGATGCTGTCATAAGCTACAGCACAGTTTTATTTTTAAGTAGAAAAATAAAAACATGGGCCAGGGAGATACCTCAGAGGCATAAGCACCTGCCTAGCAAGTGTAAGGTCCTGAGTTTGATGCCTGGTACCACAAAAATAAATAAATAAATAAATAAATAAATAAATAAATAAATAAATAAATAAATGCAGCGATACAGTAGCAATAAAATATTTTCAAAATAGCCTTAAAACTTAATCTTTACTTAACCAACTATAAGTGGCCAATTACCATTCAGTTAAAGCTCAACTGTATTCTTGAAATATACTTCTTACTTTAAAATGTTCCTCTAAATCTTTGATTGGTTCCCCATGGTACATATTCATTTAGCATTTGTAAAGGATCA